>JASCYN010000149.1:25650372-25809192 GCA_030408155.1 Lophura swinhoii | reverse complement strand
CTAATTGAAGGGGGAAACCTGGTATTTCTTGGAGGAGTTGTTATATATTTGGGAGAAATGTGGCATGTCTGGAAGAAACTGTCCTGTTTTGGGGATAAAAGAGGTATTTGTGGGTGAAAAGGTCCTATTTGAAGGGGGGAAAGCTGGTATTTCTTTTAGAAGATGTGATATGTTTGGGAGAAATGTGGCATTTCTGGAAGAAACTGTCCTATTCGGGGGGAGAAGGCTGGTATTTGTGGGAGAAAAGGTCCTATTTTAAAGGGGAAAGCAGGTATTTCTTGGAGAAGATGTGATATATTTGGGAGAAATGTGGCATTTCTTGAAGAAACTGTCCTCTTTTGGGGATAAAAGTGGTATTTGTGGGTGAAAAGGTCCTATTTGAAGGGGGATACGTGGTATTTCTTGGAGAAGATGTGATATGTTTGGGAGAAATGTGGCATTTCTGGAAGAAACTGTCCTATTTGGGGGGAGAAGGTTGGTATTTGTGGGAGAAAAGGTCTTATTTGAAGGGGGGAAAGCAGGTATTTCTTGGAGAAGATGTGATATATTTGGGAGAAATGTGGCATGTCTGGCAGAAACTGTCCTATTTGAGGGATAAAGAGGAATATGTGGATGAAAAGGTCCTAATTCAAGGGGGGAAACCTGGTATTTCTTGGAGAAGATGTGATATATTTGGGAGAAATCAGGCATTTCTGGAAGAAACTGTCCTATTTTCGGGATAAAAGAATTTTTTGTGGGTGAAAAGGTCCTATTTGAAGGGGGAAACCTGGTATTTGTTGGAGAAGATGTGATATGTTTGGGAGAAATGTGGCCTTTCTGGCAGAAACTGTGCTCTTTTGGGGATAAAAGATGTATTAGTGGGTGAAAAGGTCCTATTTGAAGGGGGAAAGCTGGTATTTCCTGGAGAAGATGTGATATATTTCGGAGAAATGTGGCATGTCAGGCAGAAAATGTCCTCTTTTTGGGATAAAAGAGGTATTTGTGGGAGAAAAGGTCCTATTTGAAGGGGGGAAAGCTGGTATTTCTTGGAGAAGATGTGATATGTTTGGGAGAAATGTGGCATTTCTGGAAGAAACTGTCCTATTTTGGGGATAAAACAGGTATTTGTGGGTGAAAAGGTCCTATTTGAAGGGGAAAACCTGGTATTTCTTGGAGAAGATGTGATCTATTTGGGAGAAATGTGGCATTTCTGGAAGAAATTGTCCTGTTTTGGGGATGAAACAGGTATTTGTGGGAGAAAAGGTCCTATTTGAAGGGGGAACCCTGGTATTTCTTGGAGAAGATGTGATATATTTGGGAGAAAACTGGCATGTCTGGAAGAAACTGTCCTACTTTGGGGATCAAACAGGTATTTGTGGGTGAAAAGGTCCTATTTGAAGGGGGAAACCTGGTATTTCTTGGAGAAGATGTGATATATTTGGGAGAAATGTGGCATGTCTGGCAGAAACTGTCCTCTTTTGGGATAAAACAGGTATTTAAGGGAGAAAAGGTCCTATTTGAAGGGGGAAAGCTGGTATTTCTTGGAGGAGTTGTGATATATTTGGGAGAAATGTGGCCTTTCTGGAAGAAAATGTCCAATTTGAGGGATAAAAGAGGTATTTGTGGGAGAAAAGGTCCTATTTGAAGGGGGAACCCTGGTATTTCTTGGAGAAGATGTGATATATTTGGGAGAAATGTGGCATGTCTGGAAAAAACTGTCCAATTTTGGGATAAATGAGGTATTTGTGGGTGAAAAGGTCCTATTTGAATGGGGAAAGCTGGTATTTCTTGGAGAAGATGTGATATATTTGGGAGAAATGTGGCATTTCTGGAAGAAAGTGTCCTGTTATGTAGATAAAACAGGTATTTGTGGGAGAAAAGGTCCTATTTGAAGGGGGAAAAGTGGTATTTCTTGGAGGAGATGTGATATATTTGGGAGAAATGTGGCATGTCTGGAAGAAACTGTCCTATTTCAGGGATAATACAGGTATTTGTGGGAGAAAAGGTCCTATTTGAAGGGGGAAAGCTGGTATTTCTAGGAGAAGATGTGGTATATTTGGGAGAAATGTGGCATTTCTGGAAGAAAGTGTCCTGTTTTGGGGATGAAACAGGTATTTGTGGGAGAAAAGGTCCTATTTGAAGGGGGAACCCTGGTATTTCTTGGTGAAGATGTGATATATTTGGGAGAAAACTGGCATGTCTGGAAGAAACTGTCCCTACTTTGGGGATCAAACAGGTATTTGTGGGTGAAAAGGTCCTATTTGAAGGGGGAAAGCTGGTATTTCTTGGAGAAGATGTGATCTATTTGGGAGAAATGTGGCATGTCTGGCAGAAAACTGTCCTATTTTGGGGATAAAACAGGTATTTAAGGGAGAAAAGGTCCTATTTGAAGGGGGAAAGCTGGTATTTCCTGGAGGAGTTGTGATATATTTGGGAGAAATGTGGCCGTTCTGGAAGAAACTGTCCTATTTTGGGGATAAAAGAGGTATTTGTGGGTGAAAAGGTCCTATTTGAAGGGGGAAACCTGGTATTTCTTGGAGAAGAAGTGATATGTTTGGGAGAAATGTGGCATTTCTGGAAGAAACTGTCCTGTTTGGGGGGAGAAGGGTGGTACTTGTGGGAGAAAAGGTCCTATTTCCGGAGGAATCCTGGTATTTCTTGGAGAAGATGTGATATATTTGGGAGAAATGTGGCATGTCTGGAAGAAACTGACCTATTTGAGGGATGAAAGAGGTATTTGTGGGTGAAAAGGTCCTATTTGAAGGGGGAAACGTGGTATTTCTTGGAGAAGATGTGATATATTTGGGAGAAATCAGGCATTTCTGGCAGAAACTGTCCTATTTTGGGGATAAAAGAATTTTTTGTGGGTGAAAAGGTCGTATTTGAAGGGGGAAACGTGGTATTTCTTGGAGAAGATGTGATATGTTTGGGAGAAATGTGGCCTTTCTGGAAGAAACTGTCCTATTTTGGGGATAAAAGTGGTATTTGTGGGTGATAAGGCCCTATTTGAAGGGGGAAACCTGTTATTTCTTGGAGAAGATGTGATATATTTGGGAGAAATGTGGCAAGTCAGGAAGAAACTGTCCTCTTTTGGGGATGAAACAGGCATTTTTGGGTAAAAAGGTCCTATTTGAAGGGGGAAAACTGGTATTTCATGGAGAAGATGTGGTATATTTGGGAGAAATATGGCATGTATGGCAGAAAATGTACTATTTTCAGGATAAAAGAGGTATTTGTGGGTGAAAAGGTCCTATTTGAAGGGGGAAAGCCGGTATTTCTTGGAGAAGAAGTGATATATTTGGGAGAAATGTGGCCTTACTGGAAGAAACTGTTCTATTTTGGGGATTAAAAGAGGTAAAACTACCAGCTTTCCACCTTCAAATAGGACCTTTTCACCCACAAATACCTCTTTTATCACTCAAATAGGACAGTTTCTTCCAGAAAGGCCACATTTCTCCCAAATATATCACATCTTCTCCATGAAATACCAGGGTTCCCCCTTCAAATAGGACCTTTTCGCCCAAAAATTCCTCTTTTATCCCCATAATAGGACAGTTTTCTTCCAGAAAGGCCACATTTCTCCCAAATAGATCACATCTTCTCCAAGAAATACCAGGTTTCCCCCTTCAAATAGGACCTTTTTAACCACTAATACCTCTTTTATCCCCAAAAGAGGACATTTTCTTCCAGAAATGCCACATTTCTCCCAAATATATCACATCTTCTCCAAGAAATGCCAGGATTCCTCCTGAAATAGGACCTTCTCACCCAAAATTACCAGCCTTCTCCCCCCAAATTGGACATTTTCTTCCAGAAAGGCCAGATTTCTCCCAAATATATCACATCTTCTCCAAGAAATACCAGGATTCCTCCTGAAATAGGACCTTCTCACCGAAAACTACCAGCCTTCTCCCCCCAAATTGGACAGTTTCTTCCAGAAATGCCACATTTCTCCCAAATATATCACATCTTCTCCAAGAAATACCAGGTTTCCCCCTGGAAATAGGACCATTTCACCCACAAATACCTGTTTTATCCCCAAAATAGAACTGTTTCTTCCGGACATGCCACATTTCTCCCAAATATATCACATCTTCTCCAAGAAATACCAGCTTTCCCCCTTCAAATAGGACCTTTTCACCCACAAATACCTGTTATATCCCCAAAAGAGGACAGTTTCTGCCAGAAAGGCCACATTTATCCCAAATATATCACATCTTCTCCAAGAAATACCAGCTTTCCCCCCTTCAAATAGGACCTTTTCACCCACAAATACCTCTTCTATCCCTCAAATTAGACATTTTCTTCCAGAAATGCCGCATTTCTCCCAAATATATCACATCTTCTCCAAGAAATACCATGTTTCCCACTTCAAATTGGAACTTTTCTCCCACAAAAAAATTCTTTTATCCCCAAAATAGGACAGTTTCTTCCAGAAAGGCCACATTTCTCCCTAATATATCACCTCTTCTCATAGAATTACCAGCTTTCCCCCTTCAAATAGGACCTTTTCACCCACAAATACCTCTTTTATCCCCAAAAGAGGACAGTTTCTTCCTGACATGCCACATTTTCTCCCAAATATATCACATCTTCTCCAAGAAATACCACGTTTCCCCCTTCAAATAGGACCTTTTCACCCACAAATACCTCTTTTATCCCCAAAAGAGGACAGTTTCTTCCAGGAATGCCACATTTCTCCAAATATATCACATCTTCTCCAAGAAATAACAGGTTTCCCCCTTCAAATAGGACCTTTTCACCCACAAATACCTCTTTTATCCCCAAAAGAGGACAGTTTCTTCCAGAAAGGCCACATTTCTCCCAAATATACCACATCTTCTCCAAGAAATACCAGGTTTCCCCCTTCAAATAGGACCTTTTCACCCACAAATACCAGTTTTATGCCCAAAATACGACAGTTTCTCCCAGACATGCCACATTTCTCCCAAATATATCACATCTTCTCCAAGAAATACCAGGTTTCCCCCTTCAAATAGGACCTTTTCACCCACAAATACCTCTTTTATCCCCAAAATAGGACAGTTTCTTCCAGAAATGCCACATTTCTCCCAAATATACCACATCTCCTTCAAGAAATACCAGGTTTCCCCCTTCAAATAGGACCTTTTTAACCACTAATACCTCTTTTATCCCCAAAAGAGGACATTTTCTTCCAGAAATGCCACATTTCTCCCAAATATATCACATCTTCTCCAAGAAATGCCAGGATTCCTCCTGAAATAGGACCTTCTCACCCAAAATTACCAGCCTTCTCCCCCCAAATTGGACATTTTCTTCCAGAAAGGCCAGATTTCTCCCAAATATATCACATCTTCTCCAAGAAATACCAGGATTCCTCCTGAAATAGGACCTTCTCACCGAAAACTACCAGCCTTCTCCCCCCAAATTGGACAGTTTCTTCCAGAAATGCCACATTTCTCCCAAATATATCACATCTTCTCCAAGAAATACCAGGTTTCCCCCTGGAAATAGGACCATTTCACCCACAAATACCTGTTTTTATCCCCAAAATAGAACTGTTTCTTCCGGACATGCCACATTTCTCCCAAATATATCACATCTTCTCCAAGAAATACCAGCTTTCCCCCTTCAAATAGGACCTTTTCACCCACAAATACCTGTTATATCCCCAAAAGAGGACAGTTTCTGCCAGAAAGGCCACATTTATCCCAAATATATCACATCTTCTCCAAGAAATACCAGCTTTCCCCCTTCAAATAGGACCTTTTCACCCACAAATACCTCTTCTATCCCTCAAATTAGACATTTTCTTCCAGAAATGCCGCATTTCTCCCAAATATATCACATCTTCTCCAAGAAATACCATGTTTCCCACTTCAAATTGGAACTTTTCTCCCACAAAAAATTCTTTTATCCCCAAAATAGGACAGTTTCTTCCAGAAAGGCCACATTTCTCCCTAATATATCACCTCTTCTCATAGAATTACCAGCTTTCCCCCCTTCAAATAGGACCTTTTCACCCACAAATACCTCTTTTATCCCCAAAAGAGGACAGTTTCTTCCTGACATGCCACATTTCTCCCAAATAGATCACATCTTCTCCAAGAAATACCACGTTTCCCCCCTTCAAATAGGACCTTTTCACCCACAAATACCTCTTTTATCCCCAAAAGAGGACAGTTTCTTCCAGGAATGCCACATTTCTCCCAAATATATCACATCTTCTCCAAGAAATAACAGGTTTCCCCCCCTTCAAATAGGACCTTTTCACCCACAAATACCTCTTTTATCCCCAAAAGAGGACAGTTTCTTCCAGAAAGGCCACATTTCTCCCAAATATACCACATCTTCTCCAAGAAATACCAGGTTTCCCCCCTTCAAATAGGACCTTTTCACCCACAAATACCAGTTTTATGCCCAAAATACGACAGTTTCTCCCAGACATGCCACATTTTCTCCCAAATATATCACATCTTCTCCAAGAAATACCAGGTTTCCCCCTTCAAATAGGACCTTTTCACCCACAAATACCCTCTTTTATCCCCAAAATAGGACAGTTTCTTCCAGAAATGCCACATTTCTCCCAAATATACCACATCTCCTTCAAGAAATACCAGCTTTTCCCCCTTCAAATAGGACCTTTTCACCCACAAATACCTCTTTTATCCCTCAAATTGGACATTTTCTTCCTGAAATACCACATTTCTCCCAAATATATCACAAACTCCTCCAATAAATACCAGGTTTCCCCTCTTGAATTAGGACCTTTTCTCCATGAAAATACCTATTTTATCCCCAAAAGAGGACATTTTCTTCCAGAAATGCCACATTTCTCCCAAACTATATCACATCTCCAAGAAATACCAGGTTTCCCCCTTCAAATAGGACCTTTTCAACCACTAATACCTGTTTCATCCCCCAAAGAGGTCAGTTTTCTTCCAGAAATGCCACATTTCTCCCAAATATATCACATCTTCTCCAAGAAATACCAGCTTTCCCCCTTCAAATAGGACCTATTCACCCACAAATACCTCTTTCATCCCCAAAAGAGGACAGTTTCTTCCAGACATGCCACATTTCTCCCAAATATATCACATCTCTTGCAAGAACTACCAGATTTCCCCCTTGAAATAGGACCTTTTCACCCAAAAATACCTGTTTTATCCCCAAAAGAGGACAGTTTCTTCCAGAAATGCCACATTTCTCCCAAATATACCACATCTTCTCCAAGAAATACCAGGTTTCCCCCTTCAAATAGGACATTTTCTCCCACAAATACCTGTATTATCCCTCAAATAGGACATTTTCTTCCAGACAGGCCACATTTCTCCCAAATATATCACATCTTCTCCAAGAAATACCAGGTTTCCCCCTTCAAATAGGACCTTTTCACCCACAAATACCTCTTTTATCCCCAAAAGAGGACACTTTCCTCCAGAAAGGCCACATTTCTCCCACATATAACACAGCTTCTCCAAGAAATACCAGGATTCCCCCTTCAAATAGGACCTTTTCACCCTCAAATACATCTTTTATCCCCAAAAGAGGACAGTTTCTTCAAGAAATGCCACATTTCTCCCAAATATATCACATCTTCTCCAAGAAATACCAGGTTTCCCCCTTCAAATAGGACCTTTTCACCCACAAATACCTCTTTTATCCCCAAAAGAGGACAGTTTCTTCCAGAAATGCCACATTTCTAACAAATATATCACATCTTCTCCAAGAAATACCACGTTTCCCCCTTCAAATAGGACCTTTTCACCCACAAATACCTCTTTTATCCCCAAAAGAGGACATTTTCTTCCAGAAATGCCACATTTCTCCCAAATAGATCACATCTTCTCCAAGAAATACCAGGTTTCCCCCTTCAAATAGGACCTTTTCACCCACAAATACCTCTTTTATCCCCAAAATAGGACAGTTTCTTCCAGACATGCCACATTTCTCCCAAATATATCACATCTTCTCCAAGAAATACCAGCTTTCCCCCTTCAAATAGGACCTTTTCAAACACAAATACCTCTTTTATCCCCAAAAGAGGACAGATTCTTCCAGACATACCAGATTTCTCCCAAATATATCACATCTTCTCTAAGAAATAACTGGTTTACCCCTGGAAATAGGAACTTTTCACCCACAAATACCTCTTTTATCCCTCAAATTGGACATTTTCTTCCAGAAATGCCAGATTTCTCCCAAATATATCACATCTTCTCCAAGAAATACCAGGTTTCCCCCTAGAAATAGGACCTTTTCACCCACAAATACCTCTTTTATCCCCAAAAGAGGACAGTTTCTTCCAGAAATGCCACATTTCTCCCAAATATATCACATCTTCTCCAAGAAATACAACGTTTCCCCCTTCAAATAGGACCTTTTAACCCACAAATACCTCTTTTACCCCAAAAGAGCTCGGTTTCTTCCAGAAAGGCCACATTTCTCCCAAATATATCACATCTTCTCCAAGAAATACCAGGTTTCCCCCAAGAAATAGGACCTTTTCACCCACAAATACCTCTTTTAACCCCAAAAGAGGACAGTTTCTTCCAGAAATGCCACATTTCTCCCAAATAGATCACATCTTCTCCAAGAAATACCAGGGTTCCCCCTTCAAATAGGACCTTTTCACCCACAAATACCTCTTTTACCCCAAAAGAGCTCGGTTTCTTCCAGAAAGGCCACATTTCTCCCAAATATATCACATCTTCTCCTAGAAATACCAGCTTTCCCCCTTCAAATAGGACCTTTTCACCCACAAATACCTCTTTTATCCCCAAAATAGGACAGTTTCTTCCAGAAAGGCCACATTTCTCCCAAATATATCTCATCTTCTCCAAGAAATACCAGGTTTCCCCCTTCAAATAGGACCTTTTCACCCACAAATACCACTTTTATCCCCAAACGAGCACAGTTTCTTCCAGAAATGCCACATTTCTCCCAAATAGATCACATCTTCTCCAAGAAATACCAGGTTTCCCCCTTCAAATAGGATCTTTTCACCCACAAATACCTCTTTTATCCCCAAAAGAGGACATTTTCTTCCAGAAAGGCCACATTTCTCCCTAATATACCGCATCTTCTCCAAGATATACAACGTTTCTCCCTGGAAATAGGACCTTTTCACCCACAAATACCTGTTCTATCCCCATAAGAGGACAGTTTCTTCCAGAAATGCCACATTTCTCCCAAATATATCACCTCTTCTCCAAGAAATACCAGGTTTCCCCCTTCAAATAGGACCTTTTCACCCACAAATACCTCTTTTATCCCCAAAAGAGGATAGTTTCTTCCAGAAAGGCCACATTTCTCCCAAATATATCACCTCTTCTCCAAGAAATACCACGTTTCCCCCTTCAAATAGGACCTTTTCACCCACAAATACCTCTTTTATCCCCAAAAGAGGATAGTTTCTTCCAGAAAGGCCACATTTCTCCCAAATATATCACATCTTCTCCAAGAAATACCAGGTTTCCCCCTTCAAATAGGACCTTTTCACCCACAAATACCTCCTTTACCCCCAAAAGAGTACAGTTTCTTCCAGAAATGCCACATTTCTCCCAAACATATCACATCTTCTCCAAGAAATACCAGGTTTCCCCATTCAAATAGGACCTTTTCACCCACAAGTACCTGTTTTATCCCCAAAAGAGGACAGTTTCTTCCAGAAATGCCACATTTCTCCCAAATATATCACATCTTCTCCAAGAAATACCGCGTTTCCCCCTTCAAATAGGACCTTTTCCCCAAAAAAACCTTTTTTATCCGCAAAAGAGGACAGTTTCTTCCAGGAATGCCAGATTTCTCCCAAATATATCACATCTTCTCCAAGAAATACCACGTTTCCCCCTTCAAATACGACCTTTTCACCCACAAATACCTCTTTTATCCCCAAAAGAGGACAGTTTTTTCCAGACATGCCACATTTCTCCCAAATATATCACATCTTCTCCAAGAAATACCAGGTTTCCCCCTTCAAAAAGGGCGTTTTAAACCACTAATACCTCTTTTATCCCCAAAAGAGGACAGTTTCTTCCAGAAATGCCACATTTCTCCCAAATATATCACATCTTCTCCAAGAAATGCCAGGATTCCTCCTGAAAGAGGACCTTCTCACCCAAAACTACCAGCCTTCTCCCCCCAAATTAGACATTTTCTTCCAGAAAGGCCACATTTCTCCCAAATATTTCACATCTTCTCCAAGAAATACCAGGATTCCTCCTGAAATAGGACCTTCTCACCCACAACTACCAGCCTTCTCCCCCCAAATTGGACATTTTCTTCCAGAAATGCCACATTTCTCCCAAATATATCACATCTTCTCCAAGAAATACCAGCTTTCCCCCTTCAAATAGGACCTTTTCACCCACAAATACCTCTTTCATCCCCAAAAGAGGACAGTTTCTTCCAGACATGCCACATTTCTCCCAAATATATCACATCTTCTCCAAGAAATACCAGGTTTCCCCCTTCAAATAGGACCTTTTCTCCTACAAATACCTCTTTAATCCCCAAAAGAGGACAGTTTCTTCCAGACATGCCACATTTCCCCAAAATAGATCACATCTTCTCCAAGAAATACCAGGTTTCCCCCTTCAAATAGGACCTTATCACCCACAAATACCACTTTTATCCCCAAAATAGGACAGTTTCTGCCAGAAAGGCCACATTTCTCCCAAACATATCACATCTTCTCCAAGAAATACCAGCTTTCCCCCTTCAAATAGGACCTTTTCACCCACAAAAAATTATTTTATCCTTAAAATAGGACAGTTTCTTCCAGAAATGCCTGATTTCTCCCAAATATATCGCATCTTCTCCAAGAAATACCAGCTTTCCCCCTTCAAATAGGACCTTTTCACCCACAAATACCTCTTTTATCCCCAAAATAGGACAGTTTCTTGCAGAAATGCCACATTTCTCCCAAATATATCACATCTTCTCCAAGAAATATCACGTTTCCCCCTTCAAATAGGACCTTTTCTCCTACAAATTACTCTTTTATCCCCAAAAGAGGACAGTTTCTTCCAGACATGCCACATTTCCCCCAAATAGATCACATCTTCTCCAAGAAATACCAGGTTTCCCCCTTCAAATAGGACCTTATCACCCACCAATACCACTTTTATCCCCAAAATAGGACAGTTTCTGCCAGAAAGGCCACATTTCTCCCAAACATATCACATCTTCTCCAAGAAATACCAGCTTTCCCCCTTCAAATAGGACCTTTTCACCCACAAAAAATACTTTTATCCTTAAAATAGGACAGTTTCTTCCAGAAATGCCTGATTTCTCCCAAATATATCGCATCTTCTCCAAGAAATACCAGGTTTCCCCCTTCAAATAGGACCTTTTCACCCACAAATACATGTTTTGTCCCCAAAAGAGAACAGTTTCTTCCAGAAAGGCCAGATTTCTAACAAATATATCACATCTTCTCCAAGAAATACCAGGTTTCCCTCTTCAAATAGGACCTTTTCACCCACAAATACCTGTTTTATCCCCAAAAGAGGACAGTTTCTTCCAGAAATGCCACATTTCTCCCAAATATATCACATCTCCAAGAAATACCAGGTTTCCTCCTGAAATAGGACCCTGTCACCCACAAATACCTGTTTTATCCCTTTGTTCCGAGCGACTTTTCGTTTTGGAGTGTTTATCCGATGCTACACTTCAGCATTCTGTGACGAATAGAGTAGAAGAGAAAAGCCCCACTAATAAGGCAGCTAGAAGCTCCAGAAGCCACACTCTTTGTGCTTTCAGGGAGGACGTTCCAGAAAGTCGAGAGTTGTGGCTTCTTTCCTGCGGAGAAAAAAACCCCTGTTTTCAGGCAATGCAGGACGCTGAATTCGCACCTTCTCGGCATAGGAATACCGCTCCTTCGCTCTCGTGTCTCGAAAGCGGCACTCGCTCTCAACCGCTCCGGAGAGTCTGCAGTTGCTGTCCGGTCCATCGCGGTTCTGCCCGAGTGCCGCTTGCAGCCTTCAGCAGCGCTCTCGTTTCTCTCGGATGCCGGGAAAGAGCGACTTCAGCCGGATGCTTTGCTCCGACGAGTGAGCGGCTTCTTCTGCGCACATCGCAATGGAGAGCTTCTGACTTCTCCATGTGTCCATGCAGAATCACTACGCTTCTCTCTCATTCTTATCCCTTCCTTCCGAGCGACATTTCGTTTTGGAGTGTTTATCCCATGCTACACTTCAGCATTCTGTGACGAATAAAATAGAAGAGGAAAGCCCCACTAATAAGGCAGCTAGAAGTTCGAGGAGCGACACACGTAGTGCTTTCAGGGAGGACGTTCCAGAAAGTCGAGAGTTGTGGCTTCTTTCCTGCGGAGAAAAAAACCCCTGTTTTCAGGCAATGCAGTAGGCTGAATTCGCTCGTTCTCGGCATAGGAATGCCGCTCCTCCTCTCTCGTGGCTCGAAAGCAGCATTTGCGCTGAACCACACCGGACAGTCTGCAGTTGCAGACTACTGAATAGCCTGAAAACAGGGGTTTTTTTCTCCGCAGGAAAGAAGCCACAACTCTCGACTTTCTGGAACGTCCTCCCTGAAAGCACTACGTGTGTCGCTCCTCGAAATTCTAGCTGCCTTATTTGTGTGGTTTCCACTTCTACTCTATTCGTCACAGAATGCTGAAGTGTAGCATGGGATAAACACTCCAAAACGAAATGTCGCTCGGAAGAAAGGGATAAGAATGAGAGAGAAGCGTAGTGCATTCTGCATGGACACATGGAGAAGTCAGAAGCGCTCCATTGCGATGTGCGCAGAAGAAGCCGCTCACTCGTCGGAGCAAAGCATCCGGCTGAAGTCGCTCTTTCCCGGCATCCGAGAGAAACGAGAGCGCTGCTGAAGGCTGCAAGCGGCACTCGGGCAGAACCGCGATGGACCGGACAGCAACTGCAGACTCTCCGGAGCGGTTCAGCGCGAGTGCCGCTTTCGAGCCACGAGAGCGAAGGAGCGGTATTCCTATGCCGAGAAGATGCGAATTCAGCCTACTGCATTGCCTGAAAACAGGGGTTTTTTTCTCCGCAGGAAAGAAGCCACAACTCTCGACTTTCTGGAACGTCCTCCCTGAAAGCACAACGTGTGTGGCTTCTGGAGCTTCAAGCTATCTTATTAGTGGGGCTTTTCTCTTCTACTCTATTCGTCACAGAATGCTGAAGTGTAGCATGGGATAAACACTCCAAAACGAAATGTCGCTCGGAAGAAAGGGATAAGACTGAGAGAGAAGCGTAGTGCATTCTGCATGGACACATGGAGAAGTCAAAAGCGCTCCATTGCGATGTGCGCAGAAGAAGCCGCTCACTCGTCGGAGAAAAGCATCCGGCTGAAGTCGCTCTTTCCCGGCATCCGAGAGAAACGAGAGCGCTGCTGAAGGCTGCAAGCGGCACTCGGGCAGAACCGCGATGGACCGGACAGCAACTGCAGACTCTCCGGAGCGGTTCAGAGCGAGTGCCGCGTTCGAGCCACGAGAGCGAAGGAGCGGTATTGAAATGCCGAGAAGGAGCGAATTCAGCGTCCTGCATTGCCTGAAAACAGGGGTTTTTTTCTCCGCAGGAAAGAAGCCACAACTCTCGACTTTCTGGAACGTCCTCCCTGAAAGCACAACGTGTGTGGCTTCTGGAGCTTCTAGCTGCCTTATTAGTGGGGCTTTTCTCTTCTACTCTATTCGTCACAGAATGCTGAAGTGTAGCATCGGATAAACACTCCAAAACGAAAAGTCGCTCGGAACAAAGGGATAAAACAGGAATCTGTGGGAGACAAGGTCCTATTTCAGGAGGAAACCTGGTATTTCTTGGAGATGTGATATATTTGGGAGAAATGTGGCATTTCTGGAAGAAACTGTCCTCTTTTGGGGATAAAAGAGGTATTTGTGGGTGAAAAGGTCCTATTTGAAGGGGAAAAGCTGGTATTTCTTGGAGAAGATGTGATCTATTTGGGAGAAATGTGGCATTTCTGGAAGAAACTGTCCTCTTATGGGGATAAAACAGGTATTTGTGGGTGAAAAGGTCCTATTTGAAGGGGGAAACCTGGTATTTCTTGGAGAAGATGAGATATATATGGGAGAAATGTGGCCTGTCTGGAAGAAACTGTCCTCTTTTGGGGATAAAAGAGGTATTTGTGGGTGAAAAGGTCCTATTTGAAGGGGGAACCCTGGTATTTCTTGGAGAAGATGTGATATATTTGGGAGAAATGTGGCCTTTTTGGAAGAAACTGTCCTCTTTTGGGGATAAAAGAGGTATTTGTGGGTGAAAAGGTCCTATTTGAAGGGGGAAACCTGGCATTTCTTGGAGAAGATGTGATCTATTTGGGAGAAATGTGGCATGTCTGGAAGAAACTGCCGTATTTTAAGGATAAAAGAGGAATTTGTGGGTGAAAAGGTCCTATTTGAAGGGGGAATCCTGGTATTTCTTGGAGAAGATGTGATATGTTTGGGAGAAATGTGGCATTTCTGGAAGAAACTGTCCTATTTTGGGGATAAAACAGGTATTTGTGGGAGAAAAGGTCCTATTTGAAGGGGGAAAGCTGGTATTTCTTGGAGAAGATGTGATATATTTGGGTGATATGTGGCCTTTCTGAAAGAAAATGTCCTATTTGGGTGGAGAAGGCTGGTATTTGTGGGAGAAAAGGTCCTATTTCAGGAGGAATCCTGGTATTTCTTGGAGGAGATGTGATCTATTTGGGAGAAATGCGGCATTTCTGGCAGAAAGTGTCCTATTTTGGGGATAAAGTACGTATTTGTGGGTGATAAGGTCCTATTTGAAGGGGGAACCCTGTTATTTCTTGGAGAAGATGTGATATACTTGGGAGAAATGTGGCATTTCTGGAAGAAACTGTCCTATTTTGGGGATAAAACAGGTATTTGTGGGTGAAAAGGTCCTATTTGAAGGGGGAAAGCTGGTATTTCTTGGAGAAGATATGATATATTTGGGAGAAATGTGGCATTTCTGGAAGAAACTGTCCTCTTTTGGGGATAAAAGAGGTATTTGTGGGTGAAAAGGTCCTATTTGAAGGGGGAAACGTGGTATTTCTTGGAGAAGATGTGATATATTTGGGAGAAATCTGGCATTTCTGGAAGAATATGTCCAATTTGAGGGATAAAACTTTTTGCGGCTGATAAGGTCCTATTTGAAGGGGGAAACCTGGCATTTCTTGGAGAAGATGTGATATATTTGAGAGAAATGTGGCATTTCTGGAGGAAAGTGTCGTCTTTTGGGGATAAAACAGGTATTTGTGGGTGAAAAGGTCCTATTTGAAGGGGGAACCCTGGTATTTCTTGGAGAAGATGTGGTATATTTGGGAGAAATGTGACATTTCTGGAAGAAACTGTCCTCTTTTGGGGATAAAACAGGTATTTGTGGGTGAAAACGTTGTATTTGAAGGGGGAAACCTGGTATTTCTTGGAGAAGATGTGATATATTTGGGCGAAATGTGGCATTTCTGCAAGAAACTGTCCTATTTTGGGGATAAAAGAGGTATTTCTGTGTGAAAAGGTCCTATTTGAAGGGGGAAAGCTGGTATTTCTTGGAGAAGATGTGATATATTTGGGCGAAATGTGGCATTTCTGGAAGAAACTGTTCTATTTTGGGGATAAAACAGGTATTTCTGTGTGAAAAGGTCCTATTTGAAGGGGGAAACCTGGTATTTCTTGGAGAAGATGTGATATATTTGGGAGAAATGTGGCATGTCTGGAAGAAGCTGTCCTATTTGGGGATAAAAGAGGTATTTGGGGGTGAAAAGGTCCTATTTGAAGGGGGAAAGCTGGTATTTCTTGGAGAAGATGTGATCTATATGGGAGAAACGTGGTATTTCTGGAAGAAAATTTCCAATTTGGGGGGAGAAGGCTGGTAGTTTTGGGTGAGAAGGTCCTATTTCAAGGAGGAATCCTGGCATTTCTTGGAGAAGATGTGATATATTTGGGAGAAATGTGGCCTTTTCGGAAGAAACTGTCCTCTTTTGGGGATAAAAGAGGTATTAGTGGTTGAAAAGGTCCTATTCCCAGGGGAAAACCTGGTATTTCTTGGAGAAGATGTGATATATTTGGGTGAAATGTGGCATTTCTGGAAGAAACTGTCGTATTTTGGGGATAAAAGAGGTATTTCATGGAGAAAAGGTCCTAATTCAAGGGGGAAACCTGGTATTTCTTGGAGAAGATGTGATCTGTTTGGGAGAAATGTGGCATTTCAGGAAGAAACTGTCCTATTTTGGGCATAAAACAGGTATTTGTGTTGGAAAAGGTCCTATTTCCAGGGGGAAACCTGGTATTTCTTGGAGAAGATGTGATCTATTTGGGAGAAATGTGGCATTTCTGGAAGAAACTGTCCTCTTTTGGGGATAAAAGAGGTATTTGTGGGTGATAAGCTCCTATTTGAAGTTGGAAACGTTTTATTTCTTGGAGAAGATGTGATATATTTGGGAGAAATGTGGCCTTTCTGGAAGAAACTGTCCTATTTTGGGGATAAAAGAGGTATTTGTGGGTGAAAAGGTCCTATTTGAAGGGGGAACCCTGGTATTTCTTGGAGGAGTTGTGATCTATTTGGTAGAAATGTGGCATGTCTGGAAGAAACTGTCCTCTTTTGGGGATAAAACAGGTATTTGTGGGTGAAAAGGTCCTATTTGAAGGGGGAAAGCTGGTATTTCTTGGAGGAGATGTGATATATTTGGTAGAAATGTGCCATTTCTGGAAGAAACTGTCCTCTTTTGGGGATAAAACAGGTATTTGTGGGTGAAAAGGTCCTATTTGAAGGGGGAAAGCTGGTATTTCTTGGAGAAGATGTGATATATTTGGGAGAAATGTGGCCGTTCTGGAAGAAACTGTCCTCTTTTGGGGATAAAAGAGGTATTTGTGGGTGAAAAGGTCCTATTTGAAGGGGGAACCCTGGTATTTCTTGGAGAAGATGTGATCTATTTGGGAGAAATGTGGCATTTCTGGAAGAAACTGTCCTCTTTTGGGGATAAAAGAGGTATTTGTGGGTGAAAAGGTCCTATTTGAAGGGGGAAACCTGGTATTTCTTGGAGAAGAGGTGATATATTTGGGATAAATGTGGCCTTTCTGGAAGAAACTGTCCTATTTTGGGGATAAAAGAGGTATTTGTGGGTGAAAAGGTCCTATTTGAAGGAGGAAAGCTGGTATTTCTTGGAGAAGATGTGATCTATTTGGGAGAAATTGGCATGTCTGGAAGAAACTGTCCTCTTTTGGGGATAAAAGAGGTATTTGTGGGTGAAAAGGTCCTATTTGAAGGGGGAACCCTGGTATTTCTTGGAGAAGATGTGATATATTTGGGAGAAATGTGGCCTTTCTGGAAGAAACTGTCCTCTTTTGGGGACAAAAACAGATATTTGTGGGAGAAAATGTCCTATTTGAAGGGGGAACCGTGGTATTTCTTGGAGAAGATGTGATCTATTTGGGAGAAATGTGGCATGTCTGGAAGAAACTGTCCTCTTTTGGGGATAAAACAGGTACTTGTGGGTGAAAAGGTCCTATTTGAAGGGGGAAACCTGGTATTTCTTGGAGAAGATGTGATCTATTTGGGAGAAATGTGGCATGTCTGGAAGAAACTGTCCTCTTTTGGGGATAAAACAGGTATTTGTGGGTGAAAAGGTCCTATTTCAAGGAGGAAACCTGGTATTTCTTGGAGAAGATGTGATCTGTTTGGGAGAAATGTGGCATTTCTGGCAGAAACTGTCGTCTTTTGGGGATAAAAGTGGTATTTGTGGGTGAAAAGGTCCTATTTGAAGGGGGAAACCTGGTATTTCTTGGAGAAGATGTGATATATTTGGGAGAAATGTGGCATGTCAGGAAGAAACTGTCCTACTTTGGGGATAAAAGAGGTATTTGTGGGTGAAAAGGTCCTATTTGAAGGGGGAAACGTGGTATTTCTTGGAGAAGATGTGGTATATTTGGGAGAAATGTGGCATTTCTGGAAGAAACTGTCCTCTTTTGGGGTTAAAACAGGTATTTGTGGGTGTTAAGGTCCTATTTGAAGGGGGTATCCTGGTATTTCTTGGAGAAGATGTGATATATTTGGGTGATATGTGGCCTTTCTGGAAGAAAATGTCCTATTTGGGGGGAGAAGGCTGGTATTTGTGGGAGAAAAGGTTCTATTTCAGGAGGAATCCTGGTATTTCTTGGAGGAGATGTGATCTATTTGGGAGAAATCTGGCATTTCTGGCAGAAACTGTCCTATTTTGGGGATAAAGAGGTATTTGTGGTTGAAAAGGTCCTATTTGAAGGGGGAACCCTGGTATTTCTTGGAGAAGATGTGATATATTTGGGAGAAATGTGGCATTTCTGGAGGAAACTGTCGTATTTTGGGGATAAAACAGGTATTTCTGTGTGAAAAGGTCCTATTTGAAGGGGGAACCCTGGTATTTCTTGGAGAAGATGTGATCTATTTGGGAGAAATGTGGCATTTCTGGAAGAAACTGTCCTCTTTTGGGGATAAAAGAGGTATTTGTGGGTGAAAAGGTCCTATTTGAAGGGGGAAACCTGGTATTTCTTGGAGAAGATGTGATATATTTGGGAGAAATGTGGCCTTTCTGGAAGAAACTGTCCTCTTTTGGGGACAAAACAGGTATTTGTGGGTGAAATGGTCCTTTTCAAGGGGGAAAACTGGTATTTCTTGGAGAAGATGTGATATATTTGGGAGAAATGTGGCATTTCTGGAAAAAACTGTCCTCTTTTGGGATAAAAGAGGTATTTGTGGGTGAAAAGTTCCTATTTGAAGGGGGAAACCTGGTATTTCTTGGAGAAGATGTGATATATTTGGGAGAAATGTGGCATGTCAGGAAGAAAATGTCCTGTTTTGGGGATAAAAGAGGTATTTGTGGGAGAAAATGTCCTATTTGAAGGGGGAACCGTGGTATTTCTTGGGGGAGATGTGATATATTTGGGAGAAATGTGGCATGTCTGGAAGAAACTGTCCTCTTTTGGGGATAAAACAGGTACTTGTGGGTGAAAAGGTCCTATTTGAAGGGGGAAACCTGGTATTTCTTGGAGAAGATGTGATCTATTTGGGAGAAATGTGGCCTTTCTGGAAGAAACTGTCCTATTTTGGGGATACAAGAGGTATTTGTGGGTGAAAAGGTCCTATTTGAAGGGGGAAACGTGGTATTTCTTGGAGAAGATGTGATATGTTTGGGAGAAATGTGGCATTTCTGGCAGAAACTGTCGTATTTTGGGTATAAAAGTGGTATTTGTGGGTGAAAAGGTCCTATTTGAAGGGGGAAACCTGGTATTTCTTGGAGAAGATATGATATATTTGGGAGAAATGTGGCATTTCTGGAAGAAACTGTCCTCTTTTGGGGATAAAAGAGGTATTTGTGGGTGAAAAGGTCCTATTTGAAGGGGGAAACGTGGTATTTCTTGGAGAAGATGTGATATATTTGGGAGAAATGTGGCATTTTTGGAAAAATATGTTTAATTTGAGGGATAAAACAGGTATTTGTGGGTGAAAAGGTCCTATTTGAAGGGGGAAGCCTGGTATTTCTTGGAGAAGATGTGATATATTTGGGAGAAATGTGGCCTTTCTGGAAGAAACTGTCCTCTTTTGGGGATAAAACAGGTATTTGTGGGAGAAAATGTCCTATTTGAAGGGGGAAACCTGGTATTTCTTGGAGAAGATATGATCTATTTGGGAGAAATCTGTCATTTCTGGAAGAAACTGTCGTATTTTGGGGATAAAAGAGGTATTTGTGGGTGAAAAGGTCCTATTTGAAGGGGGAAACGTGGTATTTCTTGGAGAAGATGTGATATATTTGGGAGAAATCTGGCATTTCTGGAAGAATATGTCCAATTTGAGGGATAAAACAGGTATTTGTGGTTGAAAAGGTCCTATTTGAAGGGGGAATCCTGGTATTTCTTGGAGAAGATGTGATATGTTTGGGAGAAATGTGGCCTTTCTGGAAGAAACTGTCCTCTTTTGGGGATAAAACAGGTATTTGTGGGAGAAAAGGTCCTATTTGAAGGGGGAAAGCTGGTATTTCTTGGAGAAGATGTGATATATTTGGGTGATATGTGGCCTTTCTGAAAGAAAATGTCCTATTTGGGGGGAGAAGGCTGGTATTTGTGGGAGAAAAGGTCCTATTTCAGGAGGAATCCTGGTATTTCTTGGAGGAGATGTGATCTATTTGGGAGAAATGTGGCATTTCTGGCAGAAAGTGTCCTATTTTGGGGATAAAGGACGTATTTGTGGGTGAAAAGGTCCTATTTGAAGGGGGAACCCTGTTATTTCTTGGAGAAGATGTGATATACTTGGGAGAAATCTGGCATTTCTGGAAGAAACTGTCCTCTTTTGGGGATAAAACAGGTATTTGTGGGTGAAAATTTCCTATTTGAAGGGGGAAACCTGGTATTTCTTGGAGAAGATGTGATATATTTGAGAGAAATGTGGCATTTCTGGAAGAAACTGTCCTCTTTTGGGGATAAAAGAGGTATTTGTGGGTGAAAAGGTCCTATTTGAAGGGGGAAACGTGGTATTTCTTGGAGAAGATGTGGTATATTTGGGAGAAATGTGGCATTTCTGGAAGAAACTCTCCTGTTTTGGGGATAAAAGAGGTATTTGTGGTTGAAAAGGTCCTATTTGAAGGGGGAAACCTGGCATTTCTTGGAGAAGATGTGATCTATTTGGGAGAAATGTGGCATTTCTGGAGGAAAGTGTCGTCTTTTGGGGATAAAACAGGTATTTGTGGTTGAAAAGGTCCGATTTGTAGGGGGTATCCTGGTATTTCTTGGAGAAGATGTGATCTATTTGGGAGAAATGTGGCATGTCTGGAAGAAGCTGTCCTATTTTGGGGATAAAAGAGGTATTTGTGGGTGAAAAGGTCCTATTTGAAGGGGGAAAGCTGGTATTTCTTGGAGAAGATGTGATCTATTTGGGAGAAATGTGGCCTATCTGGAAGAAAATGTCCAATTTGGGGGGAGAAGGCTGGTAGTTTTGGGTGAGAAGGTCCTATTTCAGGAGGAATCCTGGTATTTCTTGGAGAAGATGTGATATATTTGGGAGAAATGTGGCATTTCAGGAAGAAACTGTCCTATTTTGGGCATAAAAGAGGTATTAGTGGTTGAAAAGGTCCTATTTGAAGGGGGAAAGCTGGTATTTCTTGGAGAAGATGTGATATATTTGGGAGAAATGTGGCATTTCTGGAAGAAAATGTCCTCTTTTGGGGATAAAAGAGGTATTTCATGGAGAAAAGATCCTAATTCAAGGGGGAAACGTGGTATTTCTTGGAGAAGATGTGATATATTTGGGAGAAATGTGGCATTTCAGGAAGAAACTGTCCTATTTTGGGCATAAAACAGGTATTTGTGGTGGAAAAGGTCCTATTTGAAGGGGGAAACCTGGTATTTCTTGGAGAAGATGTGATATATTTGGGAGAAATGTGGCCTTCCTGGAAGAAACTGTCCTCTTTTGGGGATAAAAGAGGTATCTGTGGGTGAAAATGTCCTATTTGAAGGGGGAAAGCTGGTATTTCTTGGAGAAGATGTGATATATTTGGGAGAAATGAGGCATTTCTGGAAGAAACGGTCCTATCTGGGGGGAGAAGCCTGGTATTAGTGGTGAGAAGGTCCTATTTCACTAGGAATCCAGGTATTTCTTGGAGAAGATGTGATCTATTTGGGAGAAATGTGGCATTTCTGGAAGAAACTGTCCTCTTTTGGGGATAAAAGAGGTATTAGTGGTTGAAAAGGTCCTATTTGGAAAAGGAAATCTGGTATTTCTTGCAGAAGATGTGATATATTTGGGAGAAATGTGGCATGTCTTGAAGAAACTGTCCTCTTTTGGGGATAAAACAGGTATTTGTGGGTGAAAAGGTCCTATTTGAAGGGGGAACCCTGGTATTTCTTGGAGAAGATGTGATATATTTGGGAGAAATGTGGCATGTCTGGAAGAAACTGTCCTCTTTTGGGGATAAAACAAGTATTTGTGGGTGATAAGGTCCTATTTGAAGGGGGAAACCTGGTATTTCTTGGAGAAGATGTGATATATTTGGGAGAAATGTGGCATGTCTGGAAGAAGCTGTCCTATTTGGCGGATCAAACAGGTATTTGCGGGTGAAAAGGTTCTATTTGAAGGGGGAAAGCTGGTATTTCTTGGAGAAGAAGTGATATATTTGGGAGAAATGTGGCCTTTCTGGAAGAAAATGTCCAATTTGGGGGGAGAAGGCTGGTAGTTTTGGGTGAGAAGGTCCTATTTCAGGAGGAATCCTGGCATTTCTTGGAGAAGATGTGATATATTTGGGAGAAATGTGGCCTTTCCGGAAGAAACTGTCCTCTTTTGGGGATAAAAGAGGTATTAGTGGTTGAAAGGGTCCTATTTGAAGGGGGAAAGCTGGTATTTCTTGGAGAAGATGTGATCTATTTGGGAGAAATGTGGCATTTCTGGAAGAAACTGTCCTCTTTTGGGGATAAAACAGGTATTTGTGGGAGAAAAGGTCCTATTTCCAGGGGGAAACCTGGTATTTCTTGGAGAAGATGTGATATATTTGGGAGAAATGTGGCATTTCTGGAAGAAACTGTCCTCTTTTGGGGATAAAACAGGTATTTGTGGGTGAAAAGGTCCTATTTGAAGGGGAAAACCTGGTATTTCTTGGAGAAGATGTGATCTATTTGGGAGAAATGTGGCATGTCTGGAAGAAACTGTCCTCTTTTGGGGATAAAAGAGGTATTTCATGGAG
The DNA here is from genome assembly GCA_030408155.1 of Lophura swinhoii. Classification (NCBI taxonomy): domain Eukaryota; kingdom Metazoa; phylum Chordata; class Aves; order Galliformes; family Phasianidae; genus Lophura; species Lophura swinhoii. Next base: position 25,786,551 of record JASCYN010000149.1, on the reverse strand, counting down.
AAAAGGTCCTATTTGAAGGGGGAAGCCTGGTATTTCCCGGAGAAGATGTGATATATTTGGGAGAAATGAGGCATTTCTGGAAGAAAATGTCCAATTTGTGGGGAGAGGGCTGGTAGTTGTGGGTAAGAAGGTCCTATTTCAGGAGGAATCCCGGTATTTCTTGGAGAAGATGTGATATATTTGGGAGAAATGTGGCATTTCTGGAAGAAACTGTCCTCTTTTGGGGATAAAAGAGGTATTTGTGGGTGAAAAGGTCCTATTTCAAGGAGGAAAGCTGGTATTTCTTGGAGAAGATGTGATCTATTTGGGAGAAATGTGGCATTTCTGGAAGAAACGGTCCTCTTTTGGGGATAAAAGAGGTATTTGTGGGTGAAAAGGTCCTATTTGAAGGGGGAACCCTGGTATTTCTTGGAGAAGATGTGGTATATTTGGGAGAAATGTGGCATTTCTGGAAGAAACTGTCCTCTTTTGGGGATAAAACAGGTATGTGTGGGTGAAAAGGTCCTATTTGAAGGGGGAAACCTGGTATTTCTTGGAGAAGATATGTTATATTTGGGAGAAATCTGGCATTTCTGGAAGAAACTGTCCTATTTTGGGGATAAAACAGGTATTTGTGGGTGAAAAGGTCCTATTTGAAGTTGGAAACATGGTATTTCTTGGAGAAGATGTGATCTATTTGGGAGAAATGTGGCATTTCTGGAAGAAACTGTCCTCTTTTGGGGATAAAACAGGTATTTGTGGGTGATAAGGTCCTATTTGAAGGGGGAACCCTGGTATTTCTTGGAGGAGATGTGATATATTTGGGAGAAATGTGGCATGTCTGGAAGAAACTGTCCTCTTTTGGGGATAAAACAGGTATTTGTGGGTGAAAAGGTCCTATTTGAAGGGGGAAAGCTGGTATTTCTTGGAGAAGATGTGATTTTTTTGGGAGAAATGTGGCCTTTCTGGAAGAAAATGTCCTATTTTGGGGATAAAACAGGTATTTGTGGGTGAAAAGGTCCTATTTGAAGGGGGAAACCTGGTATTTCTTGGAGAAGATGTGATCTATTTGGGAGAAATGTGGCATTTCTGGAAGAATATGTCCAATTTGAGGGATAAAAGAGGTATTTGTGGTTGAAAAGGTCCTATTTGAAGGGGGAAACCTGGTATTTCTTGGAGAAGATGTGATCTATTTGAGAGAAATGTGGCATTTCTGGAGGAAAGTGTCGTCTTTTGGGGATAAAACAGGTATTTGTGGGTGAAAAGGTCCGATTTGAAGGGGGAAACCTGGTATTTCTTGGAGAAGATGTGATCTATTTGGGAGAGATGTGGCATGTCTGGAAGAAACTGTCCTATTTTGGGGATACAAGAGGTATTTGTGGGTGAAAAGGTCCTATTTGAAGGGGGAAACGTGGTATTTCTTGGAGAAGATGTGATATGTTTGGGAGAAATGTGGCATTTCTGGCAGAAACTGTCGTATTTTGGGGATAAAAGTGGTATTTGTGGGTGATAAGGTCCTATTTGAAGGGGGGAAACCTGGTATTTCTTGGAGAAGATATGATATATTTGGGAGAATGTGGCATTTCTGGAAGAAACTGTCCTCTTTTGGGGATAAAAGAGGTACTTGTGGGGTGAAAAGGTCCTATTTGAAGGGGGAAACGTGGTATTTCCTGGAGAAGATGTGATATATTTGGGAGAAATGTGGCATTTCTGGAAGAATATGTCCAATTTGCTGGATAAAACAGGTATTTGCTGGTGAAAAGGTCCTATTTGAAGGGGGAAGCCTGGTATTTCTTGGAGAAGATGTGATATATTTGGGAGAAATGTGGCATGTCTGGAAGAAACTGTCCTCTTTTGGGGATAAAACAGGTATTTGTGGAGAAAATGTCCTATTTGAAGGGGGGGAAACCTGGTATTTCTTGGAGAAGATGTGATCTATTTGGGAGAAATGTGGCATTTCTGGAAGAAACTGTCCTCTTTTGGGGATAAAAGAGGTATTTGTGGGTGAAAAGATCCTATTGAAGTTGGAAACGTGGTATTTCTTGGCGAAGATGTGATATATTTGGGAGAAATGTGGCATTTCTGGAATAAACTGTCCTCTTTTGGGGATAAAACAGGTATTGTGGGTGATAAGGTCCTATTTGAAGGGGGAACCCTGGTATTTCTTGGAGGAGATGTGATATATTTGGGAGAAATGTGGCATGTCTGTAAGAAACTGTCCTCTTTTGGGGATAAAAAGAGGTATTTGTGGGTGAAAAGGTCCTATTTGAAGGGGGGAAAGCTGGTATTTCTTGGAGAAGAGGTGATATATTTGGGAGAAATGTGGCCTTTCTGGAAGAAACTGTCCTCTTTGGGGATTAAAGAGGTATTTGTCGGTGAAAAGGTCCTATTTGAAGGGGGAACCCTGGTATTTCTTGGAGAAGATGTGATATATTTGGGAGAAATGTGGCATTTCTGGAAGAAACTGTCCTCTTTTGGGGATAAAACAGGTATTTGTGGGTGAAAAGGTCCTATTTGAAGGGGGAAACCTGGTATTTCTTGGAGAAGATGTGATATATTTGGGAGAAATGAGGCATTTCTGGAAGAAAATGTCCAATTTGTGGGGAGAAGGCTGGTAGTTGTGGGTGAGAAGGTCCTATTTCAGGAGGAATCCTGGTATTTCTTGGAGAAGATGTGATATATTTGGGAGAAATGTGGCCTTTCTGGAAGAAACTGTCCTATTTTGGGGATAAAAGAGGTATTTGTGGGTGAAAAGGTCCTATTTCAAGGAGGAAAGCTGGTATTTCTTGGAGAAGATGTGATCTATTTGGGAGAAATTGGCATTTCTGGAAGAAACTGTCCTCTTTTGGGGATAAAAGAGGTATTTGTCGGTGAAAAGGTCCTATTTGAAGGGGGGAAAGCTGGTATTTCTTGGAGAAGATGTGATATATTTGGGAGAAATGTGGCATGTCTGGAAGAAACTGTCCTCTTTTGGGGATAAAAGAGATATTTGTGGGTGAAAAGGTCCTATTTGAAGGGGGAACCGTGGTATTTCTTGGAGGAGATGTGATATATTTGGGAGAAATGTGGCATGTCTGGAAGAAACTGTCCTCTTTTGGGGATAAAACAGGAACTTGTGGGTGAAAAGGTCCTATTTGAAGGGGGGAAACCTGGTATTTCTCTGGAGGAGATGTGATATATTTGGGAGAGAATGTGGCATGTCTGGAAGAAGCTGTCCTATTTGGCGGATCAAACAGGTATTTGCGGGTGAAAAGGTTCTATTTGAAGGGGGGAAAGCTGGTATTTCTTGGAGAAGAAGTGATATATTTGGGAGAAATGTGGTCCTTTCTGGAAGAAAATGTCCAATTTGGGGGAGAAGGCTGGGTCAGTTTTGGGTGAGAAGGTCCTATTTCAGGAGGAATCCTGGCATTTCTTGGAGAAGATGTGATATATTTGGGAGAAATGTGGCCTTTCCGGAAGAAACTGTCCTCTTTTGGGGATAAAAGAGGTATTAGTGGTTGAAAGGGTCCTATTTGAAGGGGGAAAGCTGGTATTTCTTGGAGAAGATGTGATCTATTTGGAGAAATGTGGCATTTCTGGAAGAAACTGTCTCTTTTGGGGATAAAACAGGTATTTGTGGGAGAAAAGGTCCTATTTCCAGGGGGAAACCTGGTATTTCTTGGAGAAGATGTGATATATTTGGGAGAAATGTGGCATTTCAGGAAGAAACTGTCCTCTTTTGGGGATAAAACAGGTATTTGTGGGTGAAAAGGTCCTATTTGAAGGGGAAAACCTGGTATTTCTTGGAGAAGATGTGATCTATTTGGGAGAAATGTGGCATGTCTGGAAGAAACTGTCCTCTTTTGGGGATAAAAGAGGTATTTCATGGAGAAAAGGTCCTATTTGAAGGGGGAAGCCTGGTATTTCCCCGGAGAAGATGTGATATATTTGGGAGAAATGAGGCATTTCTGGAAGAAAATATCCAATTTGTGGGGAGAGGGCTGGTAGTTGTGGGTAAGAAGGTCCTATTTCAGGAGGAATCCCGGTATTTCTTGGAGAAGATGTGATATATTTGGAGAAATGTGGCATTTCTGGAAGAAACTGTCCTCTTTTGGGGATAAAAGAGGTATTTGTGGGTGAAAAGGTCCTATTTCAAGGAGGAAAGCTGGTATTTCTTGAGAAGATGTGATCTATTTGGGAGAAATGTGGCATTTCTGGAAGAAACGGTCCTCTTTTGGGGATAAAAGAGGTATTTGTGGGTGAAAAGGTCCTATTTGAAGGGGGAACCCTGGTATTTCTTGGAGAAGATGTGGTATATTTGGGAGAAATGTGGCATTTCTGGAAGAAACTGTCCTCTTTTGGGATAAAACAGGTATGTGTGGGTGAAAAGGTCCTATTTGAAGGGGGAACCTGGTATTTCTTGGAGAAGATATGTTATATTTGGGAGAAATCTGGCATTTCTGGAAGAAACTGTCCTCTTTTGGGGATAAAACAGGTATTTGTGGGTGAAAAGGTCCTATTTGAAGTTGGAAACATGGTATTTCTTGGAGAAGATGTGATCTATTTGGGAGAAATGTGGCATTTCTGGAAGAAACTGTCCTCTTTTGGGGATAAAACAGGTATTTGTGGGTGATAAGGTCCTATTTGAAGGGGGAACCCTGGTATTTCTTGGAGGAGATGTGATATATTTGGGAGAAATGTGGCATGTCTGGAAGAAACTGTCCTCTTTTGGGGATAAAACAGGTATTTGTGGGTGAAAAGGTCCTATTTGAAGGGGGAAAGCTGGTATTTCTTGGAGAAGATGTGATTTATTTGGGAGAAATGTGGCCTTTCTGGAAGAAAATGTCCTATTTTGGGGATAAAACAGGTATTTGTGGGTGAAAAGGTCCTATTTGAAGGGGGAAACCTGGTATTTCTTGGAGAAGATGTGATCTATTTGGGAGAAATGTGGCATTTCTGGAAGAATATGTCCAATTTGAGGGATAAAAGAGGTATTTGTGGTTGAAAAGGTCCTATTTGAAGGGGGAAACCTGGTATTTCTTGGAGAAGATGTGATCTAATTGAGAGAGAAATGTGGCATTTCTGGAGGAAAGTGTCGTCTTTTGGGGATATAAACAGGTATTTGTGGGTGAAAAGGTCCGATTTGAAGGGGGAAACCTGGTATTTCTTGGAGAAGATGTGATCTATTTGGGAGAAATGTGGCATGTCTGGAAGAAACTGTCCTATTTTGGGGATACAAGAGGTATTTGTGGGTGAAAAGGTCCTATTTGAAGGGGGGAAACGTGGTATTTCTTGGAGAAGATGTGATATGTTTGGGAGAAATGTGGCATTTCTGGCAGAAACTGTCGTATTTTGGGGATAAAAGTGGTATTTGTGGGTGATAAGGTCCTATTTGAAGGGGGAAACCTGGTATTTCTTGGAGATGATATGATATATTTGGGAGAAATGTGGCATTTCTGGAAGAAACTGTCCTCTTTTGGGGATAAAAGAGGTACTTGTGGGTGAAAAGGTCCTATTTGAAGGGGGGAAACCTGTATTTCTTGGAGAAGATGTGATATATTTGGGAGAAATGTGGCATTTTCTGGAAGAATATGTTCAATTTGCGGGATAAAACAGGTATTTGCTGGTGGAAAAGGTCCTATTTGAAGGGGGAAGCCTGGTATTTCTTGGAGAAGATGTGATATATTTGGGAGAAATGTGGCATGTCTGGAAGAAACTGTCCTCTTTTGGGGATAAAACAGGTATTTGTGGAGAAAATGTCCTATTTGAAGGGGGAAACCTGGTTATTTCTTGGAGAAGATGTGATCTATTTGGGAGAAATGTGGCATTTCTGGAAGAAACTGTCCTCTTTTGGGATAAAAGAGGTATTTGTGGGTGAAAAGCTCCTATTTGAAGTTGGAAACGTGGTATTTCTTGGCGAAGATGTGATCTATTTGGGAGAAATGTGGCATTTCTGGAAGAAACTGTCCTCTTTTGGGGATAAAACAGGTATTTGTGGGTGATAAGGTCCTATTTGAATGGGGAACCCTGGTATTTCTTGGAGGAGATGTGATATATTTGGGAGAAATGTGGCATGTCTGGAAGAAACTGTCCTCTTTTGGGGATAAAAGAGGTATTTGTGGGTGAAAAGGTCCTATTTGAAGGGGGAAAGCTGGTATTTCTTGGAGAAGAGGTGATATATTTGGGAGAAATGTGGCCTTTCTGGAAGAAACTGTCCTCTTTTGGGGATAAAAGAGGTATTTGTCGGTGAAAAGGTCCTATTTGAAGGGGGAACCCTGGTATTTCTTGGAGAAGATGTGATATATTTGGGAGAAATGTGGCATTTCTGGAAGAAACTGTCCTATTTTGGGGATAAAAGAGGTATTTGTGGGTGAAAAGGTCCTATTTGAAGGGGGGAAACCTGGTATTTCTTGGAGAAGATGTGATATATTTGGGGAGAAATGAGGCAATTCTGGAAGAAAATGTCCAATTTGTGGGGGGAGAAGGCTGGTAGTTGTGGGTGAGAAGGTCCTATTTCAGGAGGAATCCTGGTATTTCTTGGAGAAGAGGTGATATATTTGGGAGAAATGTGGCATTTCTGGAAGAAACTGTCCTATTTTGGGGATAAAAGAGGTATTTGTGGGTGAAAAGGTCCTATTTCAAGGAGGGAAAGCTGGTATTTCTTGGAGAAGATGTGATCTATTTGGGAGAAATTGGCATTTCTGGAAGAAACTGTCCTCTTTTGGGGATAAAAGAGGTATTTGTGGGTGAAAAGGTCCTATTTGAAGGGGGGGAAAGCTGGTATTTCTTGGAGAAGATGTGATATATTTGGGAGAAATGTGGCTTTCTGGAAGAAACTGTCCTCTTTTGGGGATAAAAGAGATATTTGTGGGTGAAAAGGTCCTATTTGAAGGGGGAACCGTGGTATTTCTTGGAGGAGATGTGATATATTTGGGAGAAATGTGGCATGTCTGGAAGAAACTGTCCTCTTTTGGGGATAAAACTGGAACTTGTGGGTGAAAAGGTCCTATTTGAAGGGGGAAACCTGGTATTTCTTGGAGAAGATGTGATCTATTTGGGAGAAATGTGGCATGTCTGAAGAAACTGTCCTCTTTTGGGGATAAAACAGGAACTTGTGGGTGAAAAGGTCCTATTTGAAGGGGGGAAACCTGGTATTTCTTGGAGGAGATGTGATATATTTGGGAGAAATGTGGCATGTCTGGAAGAAGCTGTCCTATTTGGCGGATCAAACAGGTATTTGCGGGTGAAAAGGTTCTATTTGAAGGGGGGAAAGCTGGTATTTCTTGGAGAAGAAGTGATATATTTGGGAGAAATGTGGCCTTTCTGGAAGAAAATGTCCAATTTGGGGGGAGAAGGCTGGTAGTTTTGGGTGAGAAGGTCCTATTTCAGGAGGAATCCTGGCATTTCTTGGAGAAGATGTGATATATTTGGGAGAAATGTGGCCTTTCCGGAAGAAACTGTCCTCTTTTGGGGATAAAAGAGGTATTAGTGGTTGAAAGGGTCCTATTTGAAGGGGGAAAGCTGGTATTTTCTTGGAGAAGATGTGATCTATTTGGGAGAAATGTGGCATTTCTGGAAGAAACTGTCCTCTTTTGGGGATAAAACAGGTATTTGTGGGAGAAAAGGTCCTATTTGAAGGGGGAAACCTGGTATTTCTTGGAGAAGATGTGATATATTTGGGAGAAATGTGGCATTTCAGGAAGAAACTGTCCTCTTTTGGGGATAAAACAGGTATTTGTGGGTGAAAAGGTCCTATTTGAAGGGGAAAACCTGGTATTTCTTGGAGAAGATGTGATCTATTTGGGAGAAATGTGGCATGTCTGGAAGAAACTGTCCTCTTTTGGGGATAAAAGAGGTATTTCATGGAGAAAAGGTCCTATTTGAAGGGGGGAAGCCTGGTATTTCCCGGAGAAGATGTGATATATTTGGGAGAAATGAGGCATTTCTGGAAGAAAATGTCCAATTTGTGGGGAGAGGGCTGGTAGTTGTGGGTAAGAAGGTCCTATTTCAGGAGGAATCCCGGTATTTCTTGGAGAAGATGTGATATATTTGGGAGAAATGTGGCATTTCTGGAAGAAACTGTCCTCTTTGGGGATATAAAGAGGTATTTGTGGGTGAAAAGGTCTATGTCAAGGAGGAAAGCTGGTATTTCTTGGAGAAGATGTGATCTATTTGGGAGAAATGTGGCATTTCTGAAGAAACGGTCCTCTTTTGGGGATAAAAGAGGTATTTGTGGGTGAAAAGGTCCTATTTGAAGGGGGAACCCTGGTATTTCTTGGAGAAGATGTGGTATATTTGGGAGAAATGTGGCATTTCTGGAAGAAACTGTCCTCTTTTGGGGATAAAACAGGTATGTGTGGGTGAAAAGGTCCTATTTGAAGGGGGAACCCTGGTATTTCTTGGAGAAGATGTGATCTATTTGGGAGAAATGTGGCATTTCTGGAAGAAACTGTCCTCTTTTGGGGATAAAACAGGTATTTGTGGGTGATAAGGTCCTATTTGAAGGGGGAACCCTGGTATTTCTTGGAGGAGATGTGATATATTTGGGAGAAATGTGGCATGTCTGGAAGAAACTGTCCTCTTTTGGGGATAAAACAGGTATTTGTGGGGTGAAAAGGTCCTATTTGAAGGGGGGAAAGCTGGTATTTCTTGGAGAAGATGTGATTTATTTGGGAGAATGTGGCCTTTCTGGAAGAAAATGTCCCTATTTTGGGATAAAAGAGGTATTTTGTGGGTGAAAAGGTCCTATTTGAAGGGGGGAAACCTGGTATTTCTTGGAGAAGATGTGATCTATTTGGGAGAAATGTGGCATTTCTGGAAGAATATGTCCAATTTGAGGGATAAAAGAGGTATTTGTGGTTGAAAAGGTCCTATTTGAAGTTGGAAACCTGGTATTTCTTGGAGAAGATGTGATCTAATTGAGAGAAATGTGGCATTTCTGGAGGAAAGTGTCGTCTTTTGGGGATAAAACAGGTATTTGTGGGTGAAAAGGTCCTATTTGAAGGGGGAAACCTGGTATTTCTTGGAGAAGATGTGATCTATTTGGGAGAAATGTGGCATGTCTGGAAGAAACTGTCCTATTTTGGGGATACAAGAGGTATTGTGGGTGAAAAGGTCCTATTTGAAGGGGGAAACGTGGTATTTCTTGGAGAAGATGTGATATGTTTGGGAGAAATGTGGCATTTCTGGGCAGAAACTGTCGTATTTTGGGGATAAAAGTGGTATTTGTGGGTGATAAGGTCCTATTTGAAGGGGGAAACCTGGTATTTCTTGGAGATGATATGATATATTTGGGAGAAATGTGGCATTTCTGGAAGAAACTGTCCTCTTTTGGGGATAAAAGAGGTACTTGTGGGTGAAAAGGTCCTATTTGAAGGGGGAAACCTGGTATTTCTTGGAGAAGATGTGATATATTTGGGAGAAATGTGGCATTTCTGAAGAATATGTTCAATTTGCGGGATAAAAACAGGTATTTGCTGGTGAAAAGGTCCTATTTGAAGGGGGAAGCCTGGTATTTCTTGGAGAAGATGTGATATATTTGGGAGAAATGTGGCATGTCTGGAAGAAACTGTCCTCTTTTGGGGATAAAACAGGTATTTGTGGAGAAAATGTCCTATTTGAAGGGGGGAAACCTGGTATTTCTTGGAGAAGATGTGATCTATTTGGGAGAAATGTGGCATTTCTGGAAGAAACTGTCCTCTTTTGGGGATAAAAGAGGTATTTGTGGGTGAAAAGCTCCTATTTGAAGTTGGAAACGTGGTATTTCTTGGCGAAGATGTGATCTATTTGGGAGAAATGTGGCATTTCTGGAAGAAACTGTCCTCTTTTGGGGATAAAACAGGTATTTGTGGGTGATAAGGTCCTATTTGAATGGGGAACCCTGGTATTTCTTGGAGGAGATGTGATATATTTGGGAGAAATGTGGCATGTCTGGAAGAAACTGTCCTCTTTTGGGGATAAAAGAGGTATTTGTGGGTGAAAAGGTCCTATTTGAAGGGGGAAAGCTGGTATTTCTTGGAGAAGAGGTGATATATTTGGGAGAAATGTGGCCTTTCTGGAAGAAACTGTCCTCTTTTGGGGATAAAAGAGGTATTTGTCGGTGAAAAGGTCCTATTTGAAGGGGGAACCCTGGTATTTCTTGGAGAAGATGTGATATATTTGGGAGAAATGTGGCATTTCTGGAAGAAACTGTCCTATTTTGGGGATAAAAGAGGTATTTGTGGGTGAAAAGGTCCTATTTGAAGGGGGGAAACCTGGTATTTCTTGGAGAAGATGTGATATATTTGGGAGAAATGAGGCATTTCTGGAAGAAAATGTCCAATTTGTGGGGAGAAGGCTGGTAGTTGTGGGTGAGAAGGTCCTATTTCAGGAGGAATCCTGGTATTTCTTGGAGAAGAGGTGATATATTTGGGAGAAATGTGGCATTTCTGGAAGAAACTGTCCTATTTTGGGGATAAAAGAGGTATTTGTGGGTGAAAAGGTCCTATTTCAAGGAGGAAAGCTGGTATTTCTTGGAGAAGATGTGATCTATTTGGGAGAAATTGGCATTTCTGGAAGAAACTGTCCTCTTTTGGGATAAAAGAGGTATTTGTGGGTGAAAAGGTCCTATTTGAAGGGGGAAAGCTGGTATTTCTTGGAGAAGATGTGATATATTTGGGAGAAATGTGGCCTTTCTGGAAGAAAATGTCCTCTTTTGGGGATAAAAGAGATATTTGTGGGTGAAAAGGTCCTATTTGAAGGGGGAACCGTGGTATTTCTTGGAGGAGATGTGATATATTTGGGAGAAATGTGGCATGTCTGGAAGAAACTGTCCTCTTTTGGGGATAAAACTGGAACTTGTGGGTGAAAAGGTCCTATTTGAAGGGGGGAAACCTGGTATTTCTTGGAGAAGATGTGATCTATTTGGGAGAAATGTGGCATGTCTGGAAGAAACTGTCCTCTTTTGGGGATAAAACAGGTATTTGTGGGTGAAAAGGCCCTATTTCAAGGAGGAAACGTGGTATTTCTTGGAGAAGATGTGATCTGTTTGGGAGAAATGTGGCATTTCTGGCAGAAACTGTCGTATTTTGGGGATAAAAGTGGTATTTGTGGGTGAAAAGGTCCTATTTGAAGGGGGAAACCTGGTATTTCTTGGAGAAGATGTGATATATTTGGGAGAAATGTGGCCTTTCTGGAAGAAACTGTCCTCTTTTGGGGATAAAACAGGCATTTGTGGGTGAAAAGGTCCTATTTGAAGGGGGAAACGTGGTATTTCTTGGAGAAGATGTGGTATATTTGGGAGAAATGTGGCATTTCTGGAAGAAACTGTCCTCTTTTGGGGATAAAAGAGGTATTTGTGGGTGTTAAGGTCCTATTTGAAGGGGGTATCCTGGTATTTCTTGGAGAAGATGTGATATATTTGGGAGAAATGTGGCATTTCTGGACGTAACTGTTCTATTTTGGGGATAAAAGAGGTATTTGTGGGTGAAAAGGACCTATTTGAAGGGGGAAAGCCGGTATTTCTTGGAGAAGATGTGATCTATTTGGGTGATATGTGGCCTTTCTGGAAGAAAATGTCCTATTTGGGGGGAGAAGGCTGGTATTTGTGGGAGAAAAGGTTCTATTTCAGGAGGAATCCTGGTATTTCTTGGAGGAGATGTGATATGTTTGGGAGAAATCTGGCATTTCTGGCAGAAACTGTCCTATTTTGGGGATAAAGAGGTATTTGTGGTTGAAAAGGTCCTATTTGAAGGGGGAAAGCTGGTATTTCTTGGAGAAGATGTGATATGTTTGGGAGAAATGTGGCATTTCTGGAAGAAACTGTCCTCTTTTGGGGATAAAAGAGGTATTTGTGGGTGATAAGGTCCTATTTGAAGGGGGAACCCTGGTATTTCTTGGAGGAGATGTGATATATTTGGGAGAAATGTGGCATGTCTGGAAGAAACTGTCCTCTTTTGGAGATAAAACAGGTATTTGTGGGTGAAAAGGTCCTATTTGAAGGGGGAAAGCTGTTATTTCTTGGAGACGATGTGATATATTTGGGAGAAATGTGGCCTTTCTGGAAGAAAATGTCCTATTTTGGGGATAAAACAGGTATTTGTGGGTGAAAAGGTCCTATTTGAAGGGGGAACCCTGGTATTTCTTGGAGAAGATGTGATATGTTTGGGAGAAATGTGGCATTTCTGGAAGAATATGTCCAATTTGAGGTATAAAACAGGTATTTGTGGCTGAAAAGGTCCTATTTGAAGGGGGAAACCTGGCATTTCTTGGAGAAGATGAGATCTATTTGAGAGAAATGTGGCATTTCTGGAGGAAAGTGTCGTCTTTTGGGGATAAAACAGGTATTTGTGGGTGAAAAGGTCCTATTTGAAGGGGGAAACGTGGTATTTCTTGGAGAAGATGTGATATGTTTGGGAGAAATGTGGCATTTCTGGCAGAAACTGTCGTATTTTGGGGATAAAAGTGGTATTTGTGGGTGATAAGGTCCTATTTGAAGGGGGAAAGCTGGTATTTCTTGGAGAAGATATGATATATTTGGGAGAAATGTGGCATTTCTGGAAGAAACTGTCCTCTTTTGGGGATTAAAGAGGTATTTGTGGGTGAAAAGGTCCTATTTGAAGGAGGAAACGTGGTATTTCTTGGAGAAGATGTGATATATTTGGGAGAAATGTGGCATTTCTGGAAAAATATGTCCAATTTGAGGGATAAAACAGGTATTTGTTGGTGAAAAGGTCCTATTTGAAGGGGGAAGCCTGGTATTTCTTGGAGAAGATGTGATATATTTGGGAGAAATGTGGCCTTTCTGGAAGAAACTGTCCTCTTTTGGGGATAAAACAGGTATTTGTTGGAGAAAATGTCCTATTTGAAGGGGGAAACCTGGTATTTCTTGGAGAAGATGTGATCTATTTGGGAGAAATGTGGCATTTCTGGAAGAAACTGTCCTCTTTTGGGGATAAAAGAGGTATTTGTGGGTGAAAAGGTCCTATTTGAAGTTGGAAACGTGGTATTTCTTGGAGAAGGTGTGATATATTTGGGAGAAATGTGGCATGTCTGGAAGAAACTGTCCTCTTTTGGGGATAAAAGAGGTATTTGTGGGTGAAAAGGTCCTATTTGAAGGGGGAACCCTGGTATTTCTTGGAGGAGATGTGATATATTTGGGAGAAATGTGGCATGTCTGGAAGAAACTGTCCTCTTTTGGGGATAAAACAGGTATTTGTGGGTGAAAAGGTCCTATTTGAAGGGGGAAAGCTGGTATTTCTTGGAGAAGAGGTGATATATTTGGTAGAAATGTGGCATGTCTGGAAGAAACTGTCCTATTTTGGGGATAAAACAGGTATTTGTGGGTGAAAAGGTCCTATTTGAAGGGTGAAAGCTGGTATTTCTTGGAGAAGATGTGATCTATTTGGGAGAAATGTGGCCTTTCTGGAAGAAACTGTCCTCTTTTGGGTTAAAACAGGTATTTGTGGGTGTTAAGGTCCTATTTGAAGGGGGTATCCTGGTATTTCTTGGAGAAGATGTGATCTATTTGGGTGAAATGTGGCATTTTTGGACGTAACTGTTCTATTTTGGGGATAAAAGAGGTATTTGTGGGTGAAAAGGACCTATTTGAAGGGGGAAAGCTGGTATTTCTTGGAGAAGATGTGATATATTTGGGTGATATGTGGCCTTTCTGGAAGAAAATGTCCTATTTGGGGGGAGAATGCTGGTATTTGTGGGAGAAAAGGTTCTATTTCAGGAGGAATCCTGGTATTTCTTGGAGGAGATGTGATCTATTTGGGAGAAATCTGGCATTTCTGGCAGAAACTGTCCTCTTTTGGGGATAAAGAGGTATTTGTGGGTGAAAAGGTCCTATTTGAAGGGGGAAACCTGGTATTTCTTGGAGAAGATGTGATATATTTGGGAGAAATGTGGCATTTCTGGAAGAAACTCTCGTATTTTGGGGATAAAACAGGTATTTCTGTGTGAAAAGGTCCTATTTGAAGGGGGAACCCTGGTATTTCTTGGAGAAGATGTGATCTATTTGGGAGAAATGTGGCATTTCTGGAAGAAACTGTCCTCTTTTAAGGATAAAAGAGGTATTTGTGGGTGAAAAGGTCCTATTTGAAGGGGGAAACCTGGTACTTCTTGGAGAAGATGTGATATATTTGGGAGAAATGAGGCATTTCTGGAAGAAAATGTCCAATTTGTGGGGAGAAGGCTGGTAGTTGTGGGTGAGAAGGTCCTATTTCAGGAGGAATCCTGGTATTTCTTGGGGAAGAGGTGATATATTTGGGAGAAATGTGGCATTTCTGGAAGAAACTGTCCTCTTTTGGGGATAAAAGAGGTATTTGTGGGTGAAAAGGTCCTATTTGAAGGGGGAAAGGTGGTATTTCTTGGAGAAGATGTGATCTATTTGGGAGAAATGTGGCATTTCTGGAAGAAACTGTCCTCTTTTGGGGACAAAACAGGTATTTGTGGGTGAAAAGGTCCTTTTGAAGGGGGAAAACTGGTATTTCTTGGAGAAGATGTGATATATTTGGGAGAAATGTGGCCTTTCTGGAAAAAACTGTCCTCTTTTGGGGATAAAAGAGGTATTTGTGGGTGAAAAGTTCCTATTTGAAGGGGGAAACCTGGTATTTCTTGGAGAAGATGTGATATATTTGGGAGAAATGTGGCATGTCAGGAAGAAAATGTCCTGTTTTGGGGATAAAACAGGTATTTGTGGGAGAAAATGTCCTATTTGAAGGGGGAACCGTGGTATTTCTTGGAGGAGATGTGATATATTTGGGAGAAATGTGGCATTTCTGGAAGAAACTGTCCTCTTTTAGGGATAAAACAGGTACTTGTGGGTGAAAAGGTCCTATTTGAAGGGGGAAACCTGGTATTTCTTGGAGAAGATGTGATCTATTTGGGAGAAATGTGGCATGTCTGGAAGAAACTGTCCTATTTTGGGGATACAAGAGGTATTTGTGGGTGAAAAGGTCCTATTTGAAGGGGGAAACGTGGTATTTCTTGGAGAAGATGTGATATGTTTGGGAGAAATGTGGCATTTCTGGCAGAAACTGTCGTATTTTGGGTATAAAGGTGGTATTTGTGGGTGATAAGGTCCTATTTGAAGGGGGAAACCTGGTATTTCTTGGAGAAGATATGATATATTTGGGAGAAATGTGGCCTTTCTGGAAGAAACTGTCCTCTTTTGGGGATAAAACAGGTATTTGTGGGTGAAAAGGTCCTATTTGAAGTTGGAAAGCTGGTATTTCTTGGAGAAGATGTGATATATTTGGGAGAAATGTGGCATTTCTGGAAAAATATGTCCAATTTGAGGGATAAAACAGGTATTTGTTGGTGAAAAGGTCCTATTTGAAGGGGGAATCCTGGTATTTCTTGGAGAAGATGTGATATATTTGGGAGAAATGTGGCATGTCTGGAAGAAACTGTCCTCTTTTGGGGATAAAAGAGGTATTTGTGGGAGAAAATGACCTATTTGAAGGGGGAACCCTGGTATTTCTTGGAGAAGATGTGATCTATTTGGGAGAAATGTGGCATGTCTGGAAGAAACTGTCCTCTTTTGGGGATAAAAGAGGTATTTGTGGTTGAAAAGGTCCTATTTGAAGGGGGAAAGCTGGTATTTCTTGGAGAAGATGTGGTATATTTGGGAGAAATGTGGCATTTCTGGAAGAAACTGTCCTGTTTTGGGGATAAAAGAGGTATTAGTGGGTGAAAACACTGTATTTGAAGGGGGAAACCTGTTATTTCTTGGAGAAGATGTGATATATTTGGGAGAAATGTGGCATTTCTGGAAGAAACTGTCCTATTTTGGGGATAAAAGAGGTATTTGTGGGTGAAAAGGTCCTATTTGAAGGGGAAAGCTGGTATTTCTTGGAGAAGATGTGATATATTTGGGAGAAATCTGGCATTTCTGGAAGAATATGTCCTATTTTGGGCATAAAACAGGTATTTGTGGTGGAAAAGGTCCTATTTGAAGGGGGAAAGCTGGTATTTCTTGGAGAAGATGTGATATATTTGGAGAAATGTGGCCTTTCTGGAAGAAAATGTCCTCTTTTGGGATAAAAGAGGTATGTGTGGGTGAAAAGGTCCTATTTGTAGGGGGAAAGCTGGTATTTCTTGGAGAAGATGTGATATATTTGGGAGAAATGAGGCATTTCTGGAAGAAACTGTCCTATCTGGGGGGAGAAGCCTGGTATTAGTGGTGAGAAGGTCCTATTTCACTAGGAAACCTGGTATTTCTTGGAGAAGATGTGATATATTTGGGAGAAATGTGGCCTTTCTGGAAGAAACTGTCCTCTTTTGGGGATAAAACAGGTATTTGTTGGAGAAAATGTCCTATTTGAAGGGGGAAACCTGGTATTTCTTGGAGAAGATGTGATCTATTTGGGAGAAATGTGGCATTTCTGGAAGAAACTGTCCTCTTTTGGGGATAAAAGAGGTATTTGTGGGTGAAAAGGTCCTATTTGAAGTTGGAAACGTGGTATTTCTTGGAGAAGGTGTGATATATTTGGGAGAAATGTGGCATGTCTGGAAGAAACTGTCCTCTTTTGGGGATAAAAGAGGTATTTGTGGGTGAAAAGGTCCTATTTGAAGGGGGAACCCTGGTATTTCTTGGAGGAGATGTGATATATTTGGGAGAAATGTGGCATGTCTGGAAGAAACTGTCCTCTTTTGGGGATAAAACAGGTATTTGTGGGTGAAAAGGTCCTATTTGAAGGGGGAAAGCTGGTATTTCTTGGAGAAGAGGTGATATATTTGGTAGAAATGTGGCATGTCTGGAAGAAACTGTCCTATTTTGGGGATAAAACAGGTATTTGTGGGTGAAAAGGTCCTATTTGAAGGGTGAAAGCTGGTATTTCTTGGAGAAGATGTGATCTATTTGGGAGAAATGTGGCCTTTCTGGAAGAAACTGTCCTCTTTTGGGGTTAAAACAGGTATTTGTGGGTGTTAAGGTCCTATTTGAAGGGGGTATCCTGGTATTTCTTGGAGAAGATGTGATCTATTTGGGTGAAATGTGGCATTTTTGGACGTAACTGTTCTATTTTGGGGATAAAAGAGGTATTTGTGGGTGAAAAGGACCTATTTGAAGGGGGAAAGCTGGTATTTCTTGGAGAAGATGTGATATATTTGGGTGATATGTGGCCTTTCTGGAAGAAAATGTCCTATTTGGGGGGAGAATGCTGGTATTTGTGGGAGAAAAGGTTCTATTTCAGGAGGAATCCTGGTATTTCTTGGAGGAGATGTGATCTATTTGGGAGAAATCTGGCATTTCTGGCAGAAACTGTCCTCTTTTGGGGATAAAGAGGTATTTGTGGGTGAAAAGGTCCTATTTGAAGGGGGAACCTGGTATTTCTTGGAGAAGATGTGATATATTTGGGAGAAATGTGGCATTTCTGGAAGAAACTCTCGTATTTTGGGGATAAAACAGGTATTTCTGTGTGAAAAGGTCCTATTTGAAGGGGGAACCCTGGTATTTCTTGGAGAAGATGTGATCTATTTGGGAGAAATGTGGCATTTCTGGAAGAAACTGTCCTCTTTTAAGGATAAAAGAGGTATTTGTGGGTGAAAAGGTCCTATTTGAAGGGGGAAACCTGGTACTTCTTGGAGAAGATGTGATATATTTGGGAGAAATGAGGCATTTCTGGAAGAAAATGTCCAATTTGTGGGGAGAAGGCTGGTAGTTGTGGGTGAGAAGGTCCTATTTCAGGAGGAATCCTGGTATTTCTTGGGGAAGAGGTGATATATTTGGGAGAAATGTGGCATTTCTGGAAGAAACTGTCCTCTTTTGGGGATAAAAGAGGTATTTGTGGGTGAAAAGGTCCTATTTGAAGGGGGAAAGGTGGTATTTCTTGGAGAAGATGTGATCTATTTGGGAGAAATGTGGCATTTCTGGAAGAAACTGTCCTCTTTTGGGGACAAAACAGGTATTTGTGGGTGAAAAGGTCCTTTTGAAGGGGGAAAACTGGTATTTCTTGGAGAAGATGTGATATATTTGGGAGAAATGTGGCCTTTCTGGAAAAAACTGTCCTCTTTTGGGGATAAAAGAGGTATTTGTGGGTGAAAAGTTCCTATTTGAAGGGGGAAACCTGGTATTTCTTGGAGAAGATGTGATATATTTGGGAGAAATGTGGCATGTCAGGAAGAAAATGTCCTGTTTTGGGGATAAAACAGGTATTTGTGGGAGAAAATGTCCTATTTGAAGGGGGAACCGTGGTATTTCTTGGAGGAGATGTGATATATTTGGGAGAAATGTGGCATTTCTGGAAGAAACTGTCCTCTTTTAGGGATAAAACAGGTACTTGTGGGTGAAAAGGTCCTATTTGAAGGGGGAAACCTGGTATTTCTTGGAGAAGATGTGATCTATTTGGGAGAAATGTGGCATGTCTGGAAGAAACTGTCCTATTTTGGGGATACAAGAGGTATTTGTGGGTGAAAAGGTCCTATTTGAAGGGGGAAACGTGGTATTTCTTGGAGAAGATGTGATATGTTTGGGAGAAATGTGGCATTTCTGGCAGAAACTGTCGTATTTTGGGTATAAAGGTGGTATTTGTGGGTGATAAGGTCCTATTTGAAGGGGGAAACCTGGTATTTCTTGGAGAAGATATGATATATTTGGGAGAAATGTGGCCTTTCTGGAAGAAACTGTCCTCTTTTGGGGATAAAACAGGTATTTGTGGGTGAAAAGGTCCTATTTGAAGTTGGAAAGCTGGTATTTCTTGGAGAAGATGTGATATATTTGGGAGAAATGTGGCATTTCTGGAAAAATATGTCCAATTTGAGGGATAAAACAGGTATTTGTTGGTGAAAAGGTCCTATTTGAAGGGGGAATCCTGGTATTTCTTGGAGAAGATGTGATATATTTGGGAGAAATGTGGCATGTCTGGAAGAAACTGTCCTCTTTTGGGGATAAAAGAGGTATTTGTGGGAGAAAATGACCTATTTGAAGGGGGAACCCTGGTATTTCTTGGAGAAGATGTGATCTATTTGGGAGAAATGTGGCATGTCTGGAAGAAACTGTCCTCTTTTGGGGATAAAAGAGGTATTTGTGGTTGAAAAGGTCCTATTTGAAGGGGGAAAGCTGGTATTTCTTGGAGAAGATGTGGTATATTTGGGAGAAATGTGGCATTTCTGGAAGAAACTGTCCTGTTTTGGGGATAAAAGAGGTATTAGTGGGTGAAAACACTGTATTTGAAGGGGGAAACCTGTTATTTCTTGGAGAAGATGTGATATATTTGGGAGAAATGTGGCATTTCTGGAAGAAACTGTCCTATTTTGGGGATAAAAGAGGTATTTGTGGGTGAAAAGGTCCTATTTGAAGGGGGAAAGCTGGTATTTCTTGGAGAAGATGTGATATATTTGGGAGAAATCTGGCATTTCTGGAAGAATATGTCCTATTTTGGGCATAAAACAGGTATTTGTGGTGGAAAAGGTCCTATTTGAAGGGGGAAAGCTGGTATTTCTTGGAGAAGATGTGATATATTTGGGAGAAATGTGGCCTTTCTGGAAGAAAATGTCCTCTTTTGGGGATAAAAGAGGTATGTGTGGGTGAAAAGGTCCTATTTGTAGGGGGAAAGCTGGTATTTCTTGGAGAAGATGTGATATATTTGGGAGAAATGAGGCATTTCTGGAAGAAACTGTCCTATCTGGGGGGAGAAGCCTGGTATTAGTGGTGAGAAGGTCCTATTTCACTAGGAATCCTGGTATTTCTTGGAGAAGATGTGATCTATTTGGGAGAAATGTGGCATTTCTGGAAGAAACTGTCCTCTTTTGGGGATAAAAGAGGTATTAGTGGTTGAAAAGGTCCTATTTGAAAAAGGAAAGCTGGTATTTCTTGGAGAAGATGTGATATATTTGGGAGAAATGTGGCATGTCTTGAAGAAACTGTCCTCTTTTGGGGATAGAAGAGGTATTTGTGGGTGAAAAGGTCCTATTTGAAGGGGGAACCCTGGTATTTCTTGGAGAAGATGTGATCTATTTGGGAGAAATGTGGCCTTTCTGGAAGAAAATGTCCTCTTTTGGGGATCAAAGAGGTATTTGTGGGTGATAAGGTCCTATTTGAAGGGGGAACCCTGGTATTTCTTGGAGAAGATGTGATATATTTGGGAGAAATGTGGCATTTCTGGCAGAAACTGTCGTATTTTGGGGATAAAAGTGGTATTTGTGGGTGATAAGGTCCTATTTGAAGGGGGAAAGCTGGTATTTCTTGGAGAAGATATGATATATTTGGGAGAAATGTGGCATGTCTGGAAGAAACTGTCCTCTTTTGGGGATAAAACAGGTATTTGTGGGTGAAAAGGTCCTATTTGAAGGGGGAAAGCTGGTATTTCTTGGAGAAGAGGTGATATATTTGGTAGAAATGTGCCATTTCTGGAAGAAACTGTCCTATTTTGGGGATAAAACAGGTATTTGTGGGTGAAAAGGTCGTATTTGAAGGGTGAAAGCTGGTATTTCTTGGAGAAGATGTGATATATTTGGGAGAAATGTGGCATGTCTGGAAGAAACTGTCCTCTTTTGGGGATAGAAGAGGTATTTGTGGGTGAAAAGGTCCTATTTGAAGGGGGAACCCTGGTATTTCTTGGAGAAGATGTGATATATTTGGGAGAAATGTGGCATTTCTGGAAGAAACTGTCCTATTTTGGGGATAAAAGAGGTATTTGTGGGTGAAAAGGTCCTATTTGAAGGGGGAACCCTGGTATTTCTATGAGAAGATGTGATATATTTGGGAGAAATGAGGCATTTCTGGAAGAAAATGTCCAATTTGTGGGGAGAAGGCTGGTAGTTGTGGGTGAGAAGGTCCTATTTCAGGAGGAATCCTGGTATTTCTTGGAGAAGATGTGATCTATTTGGGAGAAATGTGGCATTTCTGGAAGAAACTGTCGTATTTTGGGGATAAAAGAGGTATTTGTGGGTGAAAAGGTCCTATTTCAAGGAGGAAAGCTGGTATTTCTTGGAGAAGATGTGATATATTTGGGAGAAATTGGCATTTCTGGAAGAAACTGTCCTCTTTTGGGGATAAAAGATGTATTTGTGGGTGAAAAGGTCCTATTTGAAGGGGGAAAGCTGGTATTTCTTGGAGAAGATGTGATCTATTTGGGAGAAATGTGGCCTTTCTGGAAGAAACTGTCCTCTTTTGGGGACAAAAACAGATATTTGTGGGAGAAAATGTCATATTTGAAGGGGGAACCGTGGTATTTCTTGGAGGAGATGTGATCTATTTGGGAGAAATGTGGCATTTCTGGAAGAAACTGTCCTATTTTGGGCATAAAACAGGTATTTGTGGTGGAAAAGGTCCTATTTGAAGGGGAAAACCTGGTATTTCTTGGAGAAGATGTGATCTATTTGGGAGAAATGTGGCATGTCTGGAAGAAACTGTCCTCTTTTGGGGATAAAAGAGGTATTTCATGGAGAAAAGGTCCTATTTGAAGGGGGAAGCCTGGTATTTCCTGGAGAAGATGTGATATATTTGGGAGAAATGAGGCATTTCTGGAAGAAAATGTCCAATTTGTGGGGAGAGGGCAGGTAGTTGTGGGTGAGAAGGTCCTATTTCAGGAGGAATCCCGGTATTTCTTGGAGAAGATGTGATATATTTGGGAGAAATGTGGCATTTCTTGATGAAACTGTCCTCTTTTGGGGATAAAAGAGGTATATGTGGGTGAAAAGGTCCTATTTGAAGGGGGAAAGCTGGTATTTCTTGGAGAAGATGTGATCTATTTGGGAGAAATGTGGCGTTTCTGGAAGAAACGGTCCTCTTTTGGGGATAAAAGAGGTATTTGTGGGTGAAAAGGTCCTATTTGAAGGGGGAACCCTGGTATTTCTTGGAGAAGATGTGGTATATTTGGGAGAAATGTGGCATTTCTGGAAGAAACTGTCCTCTTTTGGGGATAAAACAGGTATGTGTGGGTGAAAAGGTCCTATTTGAAGGGGGAAACCTGGTATTTCTTGGAGAAGATGTGTTATATTTGGGAGAAATCTGGCATTTCTGGAAGAAACTGTCCTCTTTTGGGGATAAAACAGGTATTTGTGGGTGAAAAGGTCCTATTTGAAGTTGGAAACATGGTATTTCTTGGAGAAGATGTGATCTATTTGGGAGAAATGTGGCACTTCTGGAAGAAACTGTCCTCTTTTGGGGATAAAACAGGCATTTGTGGGTGATAAGGTCCTATTTGAAGGGGGAACCCTGGTATTTCTTGGAGGAGATGTGATATATTTGGGAGAAATGTGGCAAGTCTGGAAGAAACTGTTCTCTTTTGGGGATAAAACAGGTATTTGTGGGTGAAAAGGTCCTATTTGAAGGGGGAAAGCTGGTATTTCTTGGAGAAGATGTGATATATTTGGGAGAAATGTGGCCTTTCTGGAAGAAAATGTCCTATTTTGGGGATAAAACAGGTATTTGTGGGTGAAAAGGTCCTATTTGAAGGGGGAAACCTGGTATTTCTTGGAGAAGATGTGATATGTTTGGGAGAAATGTGGCATTTCTGGAAGAATATGTCCAATTTGAGGGATAAAACAGGTATTTGTGGTTGAAAAGGTCCTATTTGAAGGGGGAAACCTGGCATTTCTTGGAGAAGATGTGATCTATTTGAGAGAAATGTGGCATTTCTGGAGGAAAGTGTCGTCTTTTGGGGATAAAACAGGTATTTGTGGGTGAAAAGGTCCGATTTGAAGGGGGAAACCTGGTATTTCTTGGAGAAGATGTGATCTATTTGGTAGAAATGTGGCATTTCTGGAAGAAACTGTCCTATTTTGGGGATAAAAGAGGTATTTGTGGGTGAAAAGGTCCTATTTGAAGGGGGAAACGTGGTATTTCTTGGAGAAGATGTGATATGTTTGGGAGAAATGTGGCATTTCTGGAAGAAACTGTCCTATTTTGGGGATAAAAGTGGTATTTGTGGGTGAAAAGGTCCTATTTCTAGGGGGAAACCTGGTATTTCTTGGAGAAGATATGATATATTTGGGAGAAATGTGGCATTTCTGGAAGAAACTGTCCTGTTTTGGGGATAAAAGAGGTATTTGTGGGTGAAAAGGTCCTATTTGAAGGGGGAAACGTGGTATTTCTTGGAGAAGATGTGATATATTTGGGAGAAATGTGGCATTTCTGGAAGAATATGTCCAATTTGAGGGATAAAACAGGTATTTGTTGGTGAAAAGGTCCTATTTGAAGGGGGAAGCCTGGTATTTCTTGGAGAAGATGTGATATATTTGGGCGAAATGTGGCCTTTCTGGTAGAAACTGTTCTCTTTTGGGGATAAAACAGGTATTTGTGGGAGAAAATGTCCTATTTGAAGGGGGATACCTGTTATTTCTTGGAGAAGATATGATCTATTTGGGAGAAATGTGGCATTTCTGGAAGAAACTGTCCTCTTTTGGGGATAAAAGAGGTATTTGTGGGTGAAAAGGTCCTATTTGAAGGGGGAAAGCTGGTATTTCTTGGAGAAGATGTGATATACTTGGGAGAAATCTGGCATTTCTGGAAGAAACTGTCCTCTTTTGGGGATAAAAGAGGTATTTGTGGGTGAAAAGGTCCTATTTGAAGGGGGAAACCTGGTATTTCTTGGAGAAGATGTGATATATTTGGGAGAAATGTGGCATGTCTGGAAGAAACTGTCCTCTTTTGGGGATAAAAGAGGTATTTGTGGGTGAAAAGGTCCTATTTGAAGGGGGAAACGTGGTATTTCTTGGAGGAGTTGTGATATATTTGGGAGAAATCTGGCATTTCTAGACGAATATGTCCAATTTGAGGGATAAAACAGGTATTTGTTTGTGAAAAGGTCCTATTTGAAGGGGGAATCCTGGTATTTCTTGGAGAAGATGTGATATGTTTGGGAGAAATGTGGCCTTTCTGGAAGAAACTGTCCTCTTTTGGGGATAAAAGAGGTATTTGTGGGAGAAAAGGTCCTATTTGAAGGGGGAAAGCTGGTATTTCTTGGAGAAGATGTGATATATTTGGGTGGTATGTGGCCTTTCTGAAAGAAAATATCCTATTTGGGGGGAGAAGGCTGGTATTTGTGGGAGAAAAGGTCCTATTTCAGGAGGAATCCTGGTATTTCTTGGAGGAGATGTGGTCTATTTGGGAGAAATATGGCATTTCAGGCAGAAAGTGTCCTATTTTGGGGATAAAGGACGTATTTGTGGTTGAAAAGGTCCTATTTGAAGGGGGAAACCTGGCATTTCTTGGAGAAGATGTGATCTATTTGAGAGAAATGTGGCATTTCTGGAGGAAAGTGTCGTCTTTTGGGGATAAAACAGGTATTTGTGGGTGAAAAGGTCCGATTTGAAGGGGGAAACCTGGTATTTCTTGGAGAAGATGTGATATATTTGGGAGAAATGTGGCATGTCTGGAAGAAGCTGTCCTATTTTGGGGATAAAAGAGGTATTTGTGGGTGAAAAGGTCCTATTTGAAGGGGGAAAGCTGGTATTTCTTGGAGAAGATGTGATCTATATGGGAGAAATGTGGCCTTTCTGGAAGAAAATGTCCAATTTGGGGGGAGAAGGCTGGTAGTTTTGGGTGAGAAGGTCCCATTTCAGGAGGAATCCTGGTATTTCTTGGAGAAGATGTGATCTATTTGGGAGAAATGTGGCCTTTCTGGAAGAAAATGTCCAATTTGGGGGGAGAAGGCTGGTAGTTTTGGGTGAGAAGGTCCTCTTTCAGGAGGAATCCTGGCATTTCTTGGAGAAGATGTGATCTATTTGGGAGAAATGTGGCCTTTCCGGAAGAAACTGTCCTCTTTTGGGGATAAAAGAGGTATTAGTGGTTGAAAAGGTCCTATTTGAAGGGGGAAACCTGGTATTTCTTGGAGAAGATGTGATATATTTGGGAGAAATGTGGCATTTCTGGAAGAAAATGTCCTCTTTTGGGGATAAAAGAGGTATTTCATGGAGAAAAGGTCCTAATTCAAGGGGGAAACGTGGTATTTCTTGGAGAAGATGTGATGTATTTGGGAGAAATGTGGCATTTCAGGAAGAAACTGTCCTATTTTGGGCATAAAACAGGTATTTGTGGTGGAAAAGGTCCTATTTGAAGGGGGAAAGCTGGTATTTCTTGGAGAAGATGTGATATATTTGGGAGAAATGTGGCCTTTCTGGAAGAAACTGTCCTCTTTTGGGGATAAAAGAGGTATCTGTGGGTGAAAATGTCCTATTTGAAGGGGGAAAGCTGGTATTTCTTGGAGAAGATGTGATATATTTGGGAGAAATGAGGCATTTCTGGAAGAAACTGTCCTATCTGGGGGGAGAAGCCTGGTATTAGTGGTGAGAAGGTCCTATTTCACTAGGAATCCTGGTATTTGTTGGAGAAGATGTGATCTATTTGGGAGAAATGTGGCATTTCTGGAAGAAACTGTCCTCTTTTGGGGATAAAAGAGGTATTAGTGGTTGAAAAGGTCCTATTTGAAAAAGGAAAGCTGGTATTTCTTGGAGAAGATGTGATATATTTGGGAGAAATGTGGCATGTCTTGAAGAAACTGTCCTCTTTTGGGGATAAAAGAGGTATTTGTGGGTGAAAAGGTCCTATTTGAAGGGGGAACCCTGGTATTTCTTGGAGAAGATGTGATATATTTGGGAGAAATGTGGCATTTCTGGAAGAAACTGTCCTCTTTTGGGGATCAAAGAGGTATTTGTGGGTGATAAGGTCCTATTTGAAGGGGGAAAGCTGGTATTTCTTGGAGAAGATGTGATATATTTGGGAGAAATGTGGCATGTCTGGAAGAAGCTGTCCTATTTTGCGGATCAAACAGGTATTTGCGGGTGAAAAGGTCCTATTTGAAGGGGGAAAGCTGGTATTTCTTGGAGAAGATGTGATATATTTGGGAGAAATGTGGCCTTTCTGGAAGAAAATGTCCAATTTGGGGGGAGAAGGCTGGTAGTTTTGGGTGAGAAGGTCCTATTTCAGGAGGAATCCTGGTATTTCTTGGAGAAGATGTGATCTATTTGGGAGAAATGTGGCCTTTCTGGAAGAAAATGTCCAATTTGGGGGGAGAAGGCTGGTAGTTTTGGGTGAGAAGGTCCTATTTCAGGAGGAATCCTGGCATTTCTTGGAGAAGATGTGATCTATTTGGGAGAAATGTGGCCTTTCCGGAAGAAACTGTCCTCTTTTGGGGATAAAAGAGGTATTAGTGGTTGAAAAGTTCCTATTTGAAAGGGGAAAGCTGGTATTTCTTGGAGAAGATGTGATCTATTTGGGAGAAATGTGGCATTTCTGGATAAACTGTCGTATTTTGGGCATAAAACAGGTATTTGTGGGAGAAAAGGTCCTATTTCCAGGGGGAAACCTGTTATTTCTTGGAGAAGATGTGATATATTTGGGAGAAATGTGACATTTCTGGAAGAAAATGTCCTGTTTTGGGGATAAAACAGGTATTTGTGGGTGAAAAGGTCCTATTTGAAGGGGAAAACCTGGTATTTCTTGGAGAAGATGTGATATATTTGGGAGAAATGTGGCATGTCTGGAAGAAACTGTCCTCTTTTGGGGATAAAAGAGGTATTTCATGGAGAAAAGATCCTATTTGAAGGGGGAACCCTGGTATTTCCTGGAGAAGATGTGATCTATTTGGGAGAAATGAGGCATTCCTGGAAGAAACTGTCCTATTTTGGGGATAAAACAGGAACTTGTGGGTGAAAAGGTCCTATTTGAAGGGGGAAACCTGGTATTTCTTGGAGAAGATGTGATATATTTGGGAGAAATGTGGCATTTCTGGAAGAAACTGTCCTCTTTTGGGGATAAAACAGGTATTTGTGGGTGAAAAGGTCCTATTTGAAGGGGGAAAGCTGGTATTTCTTGGAGAAGATGTGATATATTTGGGAGAAATGTGGCATTTCTGGAAGAAACGGTCCTCTTTTGGGGATAAAAGAGGTATTTGTGGGTGAAAAGGTCCTATTTGAAGGGGGAACCCTGGTATTTCTTGGAGAAGATGTGGTATATTTGGGAGAAATGTGGCATGTCTGGAAGAAACTGTCCTCTTTTGGGGATAAAACAGGTATGTGTGGGTGAAAAGGTCCTATTTGAAGGGGGAAACCTGGTATTTCTTGGAGAAGATGTGATATATTTGGGAGAAATGTGGCATTTCTGGAAGAAACTGTCCTCTTTTGGGGATAAAACAGGTATTTGTGGGTGAAATGGTCCTATTTGAAGTTGGAAACATGGTATTTCTTGGAGAAGATGTGATATA
The DNA here is from genome assembly GCA_030408155.1 of Lophura swinhoii. Classification (NCBI taxonomy): domain Eukaryota; kingdom Metazoa; phylum Chordata; class Aves; order Galliformes; family Phasianidae; genus Lophura; species Lophura swinhoii. The sequence goes on along the minus strand of JASCYN010000149.1, from coordinate 25,759,462 downwards.
TTTGGGAGAAATGTGGCATTTCTGGCAGAAACTGTCGTATTTTGGGTATAAAGGTGGTATTTGTGGGTGATAAGGTCCTATTTGAAGGGGGAACCCTGGTATTTCTTGGAGGAGATGTGATATATTTGGGAGAAATGTGGCATGTCTGGAAGAAACTGTCCTCTTTTGGGGATAAAAGAGGTATTTGTGGGTGAAAAGGTCCTATTTGAAGGGGGAAAGCTGGTATTTCTTGGAGAAGATGTGATATATTTGGGAGAAATGTGGCATGTCTGGAAGAAACTGTCCTCTTTTGGGGATCAAAGAGGTATTTGTGGGTGAAAAGGTCCTATTTGAAGGGGGAACCCTGGTATTTCTTGGAGAAGATGTGATATATTTGGGAGAAATGTGGCATGTCTGGAAGAAAATGTCCAATTTGGGGGGAGAAGGCTTGTAGTTTTCGGTGAGAAAGTCCTATTTCAAGAGGAATCCTGGTATTTCTTGGCGAAGATGCGATATATTTGGGAGAAATGTGGCATTTGTGCAAGAAAATGACCAATTTCGGGGGAGAAGGCTGGTAGTTTTGGGTGAGAAGGTCCTATTTCAGGAGGAATCCTGGCATTTCTTGGAGAAGATGTGATATATTTGGGAGAAATGTGGCCTTTCCGGCAGAAACTGTCCTCTTTTGGGGATAAAAGAGGTATTTGTGGTAGAAAAGGTCCTATTTGAAGGGGGAAACCTGGTATTTCTTGGAGAAGATGTGATCTAATTGGGAGAAATGTGGCATTTCTGGAAGAAACTGTCGTATTTTGGGGATAAAAGAGGTATTTCATGGAGAAAAGGTCCTAATTCAAGGGGGAAACCTGGTATTTCTTGGAGAAGATCTGATATATTTGGGAGAAATGTGGCATTTCTGGAAGAAACTGTCGTATTTTGGGGATAAAAGAGGTATTTGTGGGTGAAAAGGTCCTATTTGAAGGGGGAAAGCTGTTATTTCTTGGAGAAGATGTGATATATTTGGGAGAAATGTGGCATTTCTGGAAGAAACTGTCCTCTTTTGGGGATAAAAGAGGTATTTGTGGGTGAGAAGGTCCTATTTGAAGGGGGAAACCTGGTATTTCTTGGAGAAGATGTGATATATTTGGGAGAAATGAGGCATTTCTGGAAGAAAATGTCCAATTTGTGGGAAGAAGGCTGGTAGTTGTGGGTGAGAAGGTCCTATTTCAGGAGGAATCCTGGTATTTCTTGGAGAAGATGTGATATATTTGGGAGAAATGTGGCATTTCTGGAAGAAACTGTCCTATTTTGGGGATAAAAGAGGTATTTGTGGGTGAAAAGGTCCTATTTGAAGGGGGAAAGCCGGTAATTCTTGGAGAAGATGTGATATATTTGGGAGAAATGTGGCCTTTCTGGAAGAAACTGTCCTCTTTTGGGGATAAAAGAGGTATTTGTGGGTGAAAAGGTCCTATTTGAAGGGGGAAAGCTGGTATTTCTTGGAGAAGATGTGATCTATTTGGGAGAAATGTGGCATTTCTGGAAGAAACTGTCCTCTTTTGGGGATAAAAGATGTATTTGTGGGTGATAAGGTCCTATTTGAAGGGGGAAACCTGGTATTTCTTGGAGAAGATGTGATATATTTGAGAGAAATGAGACATTTCTGGAAGAAAATGTCCAATTTGTGGGGTGAAGGCTGGTAGTTTTGGGTGAGAAGGTCCTATTTCAGGAGGAATCCTGGTATTTCTTGGAGAAGAGGTGATATATTTGGTAGAAATGTGGCATTTCTGCAAGAAAATGTCCAATTTTGGGGATAAAAGAGGTATTTGTGGGTGAAAAGGTCCTATTTGAAGGGGGAAAGCTGGTATTTCTTGGAGAAGATGTGATATATTTGGGAGAAATGTGGCATTTCTGGAAGAAACTGTCCTCTTTTGGGGATAAAAGAGGTATTTGTGGGTGAAAAAGTCCTATTTGAAGGGGGAAACCTGGTATTTCTTGGAGAAGATGTGATATATTTGGGAGAAATGTGGCCTTTCTGGAAGAAACTGTCCTCTTTTGGGGACAAAACAGGTATTTGTGGGAGAAAATGTCCTATTTGAAGGGGGAACCGTGGTATTTCTTGGAGGAGATGTGATCTATTTGGGAGAAATGTGGCATGTCTGGAAGAAACTGTCCTCTTTTGGGGATAAAACAGGAACTTGTGGGTGAAAAGGTCGTATTTGAAGGGGGAAACCTGGTATTTCTTGTAGAAGATGTGATCTATTTGGGAGAAATGTGGCATGTCTGGAAGAAACTGTCCTATTTTGGGGATAAAGAGGTATTTGTGGGTGAAAAGGTCCTATTTCAAGGACGAAACGTGGTATTTCTTGGAGAAGATGTGATATGTTTGGGAGAAATGTGGCATTTCTGGCAGAAACTGTCGTATTTTGGGGATAAAAGTGGTATTTGTGGGTGAAAAGGTCCTATTTGAAGGGGGAAACCTGGTATTTCTTGGAGAAGATGTGATATATTTGGGAGAAATGTGGCCTTTCTTGAAGAAACTGTCCTCTTTTGGGGATAAAACAGGTATTTGTGGGTGAAAAGGTCCTATTTGAAGGGGGAAACGTGGTATTTCTTGGAGAAGATGTGGTATATTTGGGAGAAATGTGGCATTTCTGGAAGAAACTGTCCTCTTTTGGGGATAAAAGAGGTATTTGTGGGTGATAAGGTCCTATTTGAAGGGGGTATCCTGGTATTTCTTGGAGAAGATGTGATATGTTTGGGTGAAATGTGGCATTTCTGGACGTAACTGTTCTATTTTGGGGATAAAACAGGTATTTGTGGGTGAAAAGGACCTATTTGAAGGGGGAAAGCTGGTATTTCTTGGAGAAGATGTGATATATTTGGGAGAAATGTGGCCTTTCTGGAAGAAAATGTCCTATTTGGGGGGAGAAGGCTGGTATTTGTGGGAGAAAAGGTTCTATTTCAGGAGGAATCCTGGTATTTCTTGGAGAAGATGTGATCTATTTGGGAGAAATCTGGCATTTCTGGCAGAAACTGTCCTATTTTGGGGATAAAGAGGTATTTGTGGTTGAAAAGGTCCTATTTGAAGGGGGAAAGCTGGTATTTCTTGGAGAAGATGTGATATATTTGGGAGAAATGTGGCATTTCTGGAAGAAACTGTCCTCTTTTGGGGATAAAACAGGTATTTCAGTGTGAAAAGGTCCTATTTGAAGGGGGAACCCTGGTATTTCTTGGAGAAGATGTGATATATTTGGGAGAAATGTGGCATTTCTGGAAGAAACTGTCCTCTTTTGGGGATAAAAGAGGTATTTGTGGGTGAAAAGGTCCTATTTGAAGGGGGAAACCTGGTATTTCTTGGAGAAGATGTGGTATATTTGGCAGAAATGTGGCATTTCTGGAAGAAACTGTCCTCTTTTGGGGATAAAACAGGTATGTGTGGGTGAAAAGGTCCTATTTGAAGGGGGAAAGCTGGTATTTCTTGGAGAAGATGTGTTATATTTGGGAGAAATCTGGCATTTCTGGAAGAAACTGTCCTATTTTGGGGATAAAACAGGTATTTGTGGGTGAAAAGGTCCTATTTGAAGTTGGAAACATGGTATTTCTTGGAGAAGATGTGATCTATTTGGGAGGAATGTGGCATTTCTGGAAGAAACTGTCCTCTTTTGGGGATAAAACAGGTATGTGTGGGTGAAAAGGTCCTATTTGAAGGGGGAAACCTGGTATTTCTTGGAGGAGATGTGATATATTTGGGAGAAATGTGGCATGTCTGGAAGAAACTGTCCTCTTTTGGGGATAAAACAGGTATTTGTGGGTGAAAAGGTCCTATTTGAAGGGGGAAAGCTGGTATTTCTTGGAGAAGATGTGATATATTTGGGAGAAATGTGGCCTTTCTGGAAGAAAATGTCCTATTTTGGGGATAAAACAGGTATTTGTGGGTGAAAAGGTCCTATTTGAAGGGGGAACCCTGGTATTTCTTGGAGAAGATGTGATATATTTGGGAGAAATGTGGCATGTCTGGAAGAAAATGTCCAATTTCGGGGGAGAAGGCTTGTAGTTTTCGGTGAGAAGGTCCTATTTCAAGAGGAATCCTGGTATTTCTTGGCGAAGATGTGATATATTTGGGAGAAATGTGGCATTTGTGGAAGAAAATGTCCAATTTCGGGGGAGAAGGCTGGTAGTTTTGGGTGAGAAGGTCCTATTTCAGGAGGAATCCTGGCATTTCTTGGAGAAGATGTGATATATTTGGGAGAAATGTGGCATTTCTGGAAGAAACTGTCCTCTTTTGGGGATAAAAGAGGTATTTGTGTGTGAAAAGGTCCTATTTGAAGGGGGAAACCTGGTATTTCTTGGAGAAGATGTGATATATTTGGGAGAAATGTGGCATTTCTGGAAGAAACTGTCGTATTTTGGGGATAAAAGAGGTATTTCATGGAGAAAAGGTCCTAATTCAAGGGGGAAACCTGTTATTTCTTGGAGAAGATGTGATCTATTTGGGAGAAATGTGGCATTTCTGGAAGAAACTGTCGTATTTTGGGGATAAAACAGGTATTTCTGTGTGAAAAGGTCCTATTTGAAGGGGGAAAGCTGGTATTTCTTGGAGAAGATGTGATATATTTGGGAGAAATGTGGCATTTCTGGAAGAAACTGTCCTCTTTTGGGGATAAAAGAGGTATTTGTGGGTGAGAAGGTCCTATTTGAAGGGGGAAACGTGGTATTTCTTGGAGAAGATGTGATATATTTGGGAGAAATGAGGCATTTCTGGAAGAAAATGTCTAATTTGTGGGAAGAAGGCTGGTAGTTGTGGGTGAGAAGGTCCTATTTCAGGAGGAATCCTGGTATTTCTTGGAGAAGATGTGATCTATTTGGGAGAAATGTGGCATTTCTGGAAGAAACTGTCCTATTTTGGGGATAAACGAGGTATTTGTGGGTGAAAAGGTCCTATTTGAAGGGGGAAAGCTGGTATTTCTTGGAGAAGATGTGATCTATTTGGGAGAAATGTGGCCTTTCTGGAAGAAACTGTCCTCTTTTGGGGATAAAAGAGGTATTTGTGGGTGAAAAGGTCCTATTTGAAGGGGGAACCCTGGTATTTCTTGGAGAAGATGTGATCTATTTGGGAGAAATGTGGCATTTCTGGAAGAAACTGTCCTCTTTTGGGGATAAAAGAGGTATTTGTGGGTGAAAAGGTCCTATTTGAAGGGGGAAACCTGGTATTTCTTGGAGAAGATGTGATTTATTTGGGAGAAATGAGGCATTTCTGGAAGAAAATGACCAATTTGCGGGGAGAAGGCTGGTAGTTGTGGGTGAGAAGGTCCTATTTCAGGAGGAATCCTGGTATTTCTTGGAGAAGATGTGATCTATTTGGGAGAAATGTGGCCTTTCTGGAAGAAACTGTCCTCTTTTGGGGATAAAAGAGGTATTTGTGGGTGATAAGGTCCTATTTGAAGGGGGAAACCTGGTATTTCTTGGAGAAGATGTGATATATTTGGGAGAAATGTGGCATGTCTGGAAGAAGCTGTCCTATTTTGCGGATCAAACAGGTATTTGCGGGTGAAAAGGTCCTATTTGAAGGGGGAAAGCTGGTATTTCTTGGAGAAGATGTGATATATTTGGGAGAAATGTGGCCTTTCTGGAAGAAAATGTCCAATTTGTGGGGAGAAGGCTGGTAGTTTTGGGTGAGAAGGTCCTATTTCAGGAGGAATCCTGGTATTTCTTGGAGAAGATGTGATATATTTGGGAGAAATGTGGCCTTTCTGGAACAAAATGTCCTATTTGGGGGGAGAAGGCTGGTAGTTTTGGGTGAGAAGGTCCTATTTCAGGAGGAATCCTGGCATTTCTTGGAGAAGATGTGATATATTTGGGAGAAATGTGGCCTTTCCGGAAGAAACTGTCCTCTTTTGGGGATAAAAGAGGTATTAGTGGTTGAAAAGGTCCCATTTGAAGGGGGAAACCTGGTATTTCTTGGAGAAGATGTGATCTATTTGGGAGAAATGTGGCATTTCTGGAAGAAACTGTCCTCTTTTGGGGATAAAAGAGGTATTTCATGGAGAAAAGGTCCTATTTGAAGGGGGAAACCTGGTATTTCTTGGAGAAGATGTGATATATTTGGGAGAAATGTGGCATTTCTGGAAGAAACTGTCCTCTTTTGGGGATAAAACAGGAATTTGTGGGTGAAAACGTCCTATTTGAAGGGGAAAACCTGTTATTTCTTGGAGAAGATGTGATCTATTTGGGAGAAATGTGGCATGTCTGGAAGAAACTGTCCTCTTTTTGGGATAAAAGAGGTATTTCATGGAGAAAAGGTCCTATTTGAAGGGGGAAGCCTAGTATTTCCTGGAGAAGATGTGATATATTTGGGAGAAATGAGGCATTTCTGGAAGAAAATGTCCAATTTGTGGGGAGAGGGCTGGTAGTTGTGGGTGAGAAGGTCCTATTTCAGGAGGAATCCCGGTATTTCTTGGAGAAGATGTGATATATTTGGGAGAAATGTGGCCTTTCTGGAAGAAACTGTCCTCTTTTGGGGATAAAAGAGGTATTTGTGGGTGAAAAGGTCCTATTTGAAGGGGGAAAGCTGGTATTTCTTGGAGAAGATGTGATATATTTGGGAGAAATGTGGCATTTCTGGAAGAAACTGTCCTCTTTTGGGGATAAAAGAGGTATTTGTGGGTGAAAAGGTCCTATTTGAAGGGGGAAACCTGGTATTTCTTGGAGAAGATGTGGTATATTTGGGAGAAATGTGGCATTTCTGGAAGAAACTGTCCTCTTTTGGGGATAAAAGAGGTATTTGTGGGTGAAAAGGTCCTATTTGAAGGGGGAAACCTGGTATTTCTTGGAGAAGATGTGATCTATTTGGGAGAAATGTGGCCTTTCTGGAAGAAACTGTCCTCTTTTGGGGATAGAACAGGTATTTGTGGGTGAAAAGGTCCTATTTCAAGGACGAAACGTGGTATTTCTTGGAGAAGATGTGATATGTTTGGGAGAAATGTGGCATGTCTGGAAGAAAATGTCCAATTTGGGGGGAGAAGGCTTGTAGTTTTGGGTGAGAAGGTCCTATTTCAAGAGGAATCCTGGTATTTCTTGGCGAAGATGTAGATATATTTGGGAGAAATGTGGCATTTGTGGAAGAAAATGTCCAATTTCGGGGGAGAAGGCTGGTAGTTTTGGGTGAGAAGGTCCTATTTCAGGAGGAATCCTGGCATTTCTTGGAGAAGATGTGATATATTTGGGAGAAATGTGGCCTTTCCGGAAGAAACTGTCCTCTTTTGGGGATAAAAGAGGTATTGGTGGTAGAAAAGGTCCTATTTGAAGGGGGAAACCTGGTATTTCTTGGAGAAGATGTGATATATTTGGGAGAAATGTGGCATTTCTGGAAGAAACTGTCGTATTTTGGGGATAAAAGTGGTATTTCATGGAGAAAAGGTCCTAATTCAAGGGGGAACCCTGGTATTTCTTGGAGAAGATGTGATCTATTTGGGAGAAATGTGGCATTTCTGGAAGAAACTGTCGTATTTTGGGGATAAAACAGGTATTTCTGTGTGAAAAGGTCCTATTTGAAGGGGGAAAGCTGTTATTTCTTGGAGAAGATGTGATATATTTGGGAGAAATGTGGCATTTCTGGAAGAAACTGTCCTCTTTTGGGGATAAAAGAGGTATTTGTGGGTGAGAAGGTCCTATTTGAAGGGGGAAACGTGGTATTTCTTGGAGAAGATGTGATATATTTGGGAGAAATGAGGCATTTCTGGAAGAAAATGTCCAATTTGTGGGAAGAAGGCTGGTAGTTGTGGGTGAGAAGGTCCTATTTCAGGAGGAATCCTGGTATTTCTTGGAGAAGATGTGATCTATTTGGGAGAAATGTGGCATTTCTGGAAGAAACTGTCCTCTTTTGGGGATAAAAGAGGTATTTGTGGGTGAAAAGGTCCTATTTGAAGGGGGAACCCTGGTATTTCTTGGAGAAGATGTGATATATTTGGGAGAAATGTGGCCTTTCTGGAAGAAACTGTCCTCTTTTGGGGATAAAAGAGGTATTTGTGGGTGAAAAGGTCCTATTTGAAGGGGGAAACGTGGCATTTCTTGGAGAAGATGTGATATATTTGGGAGAAATGAGGCATTTCTGGAAGAAACTGTCCTCTTTTGGGGATAAAACAGGTACTTGTGGGTGAAAAGGTCCTATTTGAAGGGGGAAACCTGGTATTTCTTGGAGAAGATGTGATCTATTTGGGAGAAATGTGGCATGTCTGGAAGAAACTGTCCTATTTTGGGGATACAAGAGGTATTTGTGGGTGAAAAGGTCCTATTTCAAGGAGGAAACGTGGTATTTCTTGGAGAAGATGTGATATGTTTGGGAGAAATGCGGCATTTCTGGCAGAAACTGTCGTATTTTGGGGATAAAAGAGGTATTTGTGGGTGAAAAGGTCCTATTTGAAGGGGGAAACCTGGTATTTCTTGGAGAAGATGTGATATATTTGGGAGAAATGTGGCCTTTCTGGAAGAAACTGTCCTCTTTTGGGGATAAAAGAGGTATTTGTGGGTGATAAGGTCCTATTTGAAGGGGGTATCCTGGTATTTCTTGGAGAAGATGTGATATGTTTGGGAGAAATGTGGCATTTCTGGACGTAACTGTTCTATTTTGGGGATAAAACAGGTATTTGTGGGTGAAAAGGACCTATTTGAAGGGGGAAAGCTGGTATTTCTTGGAGAAGATGTGATATATTTGGGTGATATGTGGCCTTTCTGGAAGAAAATGTCCTATTTGGGGGGAGAAGGCTGGTATTTGTGGGAGAAAAGGTGCTATTTCAGGAGGAATCCAGGTATTTCTTGGAGGAGATGTGATCTATTTGGGAGAAATCTGGCATTTCTGGCAGAAACTGTCCTATTTTGGGGATAAAGAGGTATTTGTGGTTGAAAAGGTCCTATTTGAAGGGGGAAAGCTGGTATTTCTTGGAGAAGATGTGATATATTTGGGAGAAATGTGGCATTTCTGGAAGAAACTGTCCTCTTTTGGGGATAAAACAGGTATTTCTGTGTGAAAAGGTCCTATTTGAAGGGGGAACCCTGGTATTTCTTGGAGAAGATGTGATATATTTGGGAGAAATGTGGCATTTCTGGAAGAAACTGTCCTCTTTTGGGGATAAAAGAGGTATCTGTGGGTGAAAAGGTCCTATTTGAAGGGGGAACCCTGGTATTTCTTGGAGAAGATGTGGTATATTTGGGAGAAATGTGTCATTTCTGGAAGAAACTGCCCTGTTTTCGGGATAAAACAGGTATGTGTGGGTGAAAAGGTCCTATTTGAAGGGGGAAACCTGGTATTTCTTGGAGAAGATGTGTTATATTTGGGAGAAATCTGGCATTTCTGGAATAAACTGTCCTATTTTGGGGATAAAACAGGTATTTGTGGGTGAAAAGGTCCTATTTGAAGTTGGAAACATGGTATTTCTTGGAGAAGATGTGATCTATTTGGGAGAAATGTGGCATTTCTGGAAGAAACTGTCCTCTTTTGGGGATAAAACAGGTATTTGTGGGTGAAAAGGTCCTATTTGAAGGGGGAAACCTGGTATTTCTTGGAGAAGATGTGATCTATTTGGGAGAAATGTGGCATGTCTGGAAGAAACTGTCCTATTTTGGGGATACAAGAGGTATTTGTGGGTGAAAAGGTCCTATTTCAAGGAGGAAACGTGGTATTTCTTGGAGAAGATGTGATATGTTTGGGAGAAATGCGGCATTTCTGGCAGAAACTGTCGTATTTTGGGGATAAAAGAGGTATTTGTGGGTGAAAAGGTCCTATTTGAAGGGGGAAAGCTGGTATTTCTTGGAGAAGATGTGATCTATTTGGGAGAAATGTGGCATTTCTGGAAGAAACTGTCCTCTTTTGGGGATAAAAGAGGTATTTGTGGGTGATAAGGTCCTATTTGAAGGGGGTATCCTGGTATTTCTTGGAGAAGATGTGATATGTTTGGGTGAAATGTGGCATTTCTGGACGTAACTGTTCTATTTTGGGGATAAAAGAGGTATTTGTGGGTGAAAAGGACCTATTTGAAGGGGGAAAGCTGGTATTTCTTGGAGAAGATGTGATATATTTGGGTGATATGTGGCCTTTCTGGAAGAAAATGTCCTATTTGGGGGGAGAAGGCTGGTATTTGTGGGAGAAAAGGTGCTATTTCAGGAGGAATCCAGGTATTTCTTGGAGGAGATGTGATCTATTTGGGAGAAATCTGGCATTTCTGGCAGAAACTGTCCTATTTTGGGGATAAAGAGGTATTTGTGGTTGAAAAGGTCCTATTTGAAGGGGGAACCCTGGTATTTCTTGGAGAAGATGTGATATATTTGGGAGAAATGTGGCATTTCTGGAAGAAACTGTCCTATTTTGGGGATAAAACAGGTATTTGTGGGTGAAAAGGTCCTATTTGAAGGGGGAATCCTGGTATTTCTTGGAGAAGATGTGGTATATTTGGGAGAAATGTGTCATTTCTGGAAGAAACTGCCCTGTTTTCGGGATAAAACAGGTATGTGTGGGTGAAAAGGTCCTATTTGAAGGGGGAAACCTGGTATTTCTTGGAGAAGATGTGTTATATTTGGGAGAAATCTGGCATTTCTGGAAGAAACTGTCCTATTTGGGGGATAAAACAGGTATTTGTGGTTGAAAAGGTCCTATTTGAAGTTGGAAACATGGTATTTCTTGGAGAAGATGTGATATGTTTGGGAGAAATGTGGCATTTCTGGAAGAAACTGTCCTCTTTTGGGGGATAAAACAGGTATTTCATGGAGAAAAGGTCCTAATTCAAGGGGGAACCCTGGTATTTCTTGGAGGAGATGTGATATATTTGGGAGAAATGTGGCATGTCTGGAAGAAACTGTCCTCTTTTGGGGATAAAACAGGTATTTGTTGGTGAAAAGGTCCTTTTTGAAGGGGGGAAAGCTGGTATTTCTTGGAGAAGATGTGGTATATTTGGGAGAAATGTGGCCTTTCTGGAAGAAAATGTCCTATTTTGGGGATAAAACAGGTACTTGTGGGTGAAAAAGGTCCTATTTGAAGGGGGAAACCTGGTATTTCTTGGAGAAGATGTGATATATTTGGGAGAAATGTGGCATGTCTGGAAGAAAATGTCCAATTTGAGGGGAGAAGGCTTGTAGTTTTGGGTGAGAAGGTCCTATTTCAAGAGGAATCCTGGTATTTCTGGGCGAAGATGTGATATATTTGGGAGAAATGTGGCATTTCTGGAAGAAACTGTCGTATTTTGGGGATAAAAGAGATATTTCATGGAGAAAAGGTCCTAATTCAAGGGGGAAACCTGGTATTTCTTGGAGAAGATGTGATATATTTGGGAGAAATGTGGCATTTCTGGAAGAAACTGTCGTATTTTGGGGATAAAACAGGTATTTCTGTGTGAAAAGGTCCTATTTGAAGGGGGGAAACCTGGTATTTCTTGGAGAAGATGTGATCTATTTGGGAGAAATGTGGCATTTCTGGAAGAAACTGCCCTCTTTTGGGGATAAAAGAGGTATTTGTGGGTGAGAAGGTCCTATTTGAAGGGGGAAACGTGGTATTTCTTGGAGAAGATGTGATATATTTGGGAGAAATGTGGCATTTCTGGAAGAAACTGTCCTCTTTTGGGGATAAAACAGGTATTTGTGGGTCAAAAGGTCCTATTTGAAGGGGGAAACCTGGTATTTCTTGGAGAAGATGTGATCTATTTAGGAGAAATGTGGCCTTTCTGGAAGAAACTGTCCTCTTTTGGGGACAAAACAGGTATTTGTGGGAGAAAATGTCCTATTTGAAGGGGGAACCGTGGTATTTCTTGGAGGAGATGTGATCTATTTGGGAGAAATGTGGCATGTCTGGAAGAAACTGTCCTCTTTTGGGATAAAACAGGTACTTGTGGGTGAAAAGGTCCTATTTGAAGGGGGAAACCTGGTATTTCTTGGAGAAGATGTGATGTGTTTGGGAGAAATGTGGCATTTCTGGAAGAAGCTGTCGTATTTTGGGGATAAAAGTGGTATTTGTGGGTGAAAAGGTCCTATTTGAAGGGGGAAACCTGGTATTTCTTGGAGAAGATGTGATATATTTGGGAGAAATGTGGCCTTTCTGGAAGAAACTGTCCTCTTTTGGGGATAAAAGAGGTATTTCATGGTGAAAAGTTCCTATTTGAAGGGGGAAACGTGGTATTTCTTGGAGAAGATGTGGTATATTTGGGAGAAATGTGGCATTTCTGGAAGAAACTGTCCTCTTTTGGGGATAAAACAGGTATGTATGGGTGATAAGGTCCTATTTGAAGGGGGTATCCTGGTATTTCTTGGAGAAGATGTGATATGTTTGGGTGAAATGTGGCATTTCTGGACGTAACTGTTCTATTTTGGGGATAAAAGAGGTATTTGTGGGTGAAAAGGACCTATTTGAAGGGGGAAAGCTGGTATTTCTTGGAGAAGATGTGATATATTTGGGTGATATGTGGCCATTCTGGAAGAAAATGTCCTATTTGGGGGGAGAAGGCTGGTATTTGTGGGAGAAAAGGTTCTATTTCAGGAGGAATCCTGGTATTTCTTGGAGGAGATGTGATCTATTTGGGAGAAATCTGGCATTTCTGGCAGAAACTATACTATTTTGGGGATAAAGAGGTAATTGTGGTTGAAAAGGTCCTATTTGAAGGGGGAAAGCTGGTATTTCTTGGAGATGATGTGATATATTTGGGAGAAATGTGGCATTTCTGGAAGAAACTGTTCTATTTTGGGGATAAAAGAGGTATTTGAGGGAGAAAAGGTCCTATTTGAAGGGGGAAACCTGGTATTTCTTGGAGAAGATGTGATATATTTGGGAGAAATGTGGCATGTCTGGAAGAAACTGTCCTCTTTTGGGGATAAAAGAGGTATTTGTGGGTGAAAAGGTCCTATTTGAAGGGGGAAACGTGGTATTTCTTGGAGAAGATGTGATCTATTTGGGAGCAATGTGGCATTTCTGGAAGAAAATGTCCAATTCGTGGGGTGAAGGCTGGTAGTTGTGGGTGAGAAAGTCCTATTTCAGGAGGAATCCTGGTATTTCTTGGAGAAGATGTGATATATTTGGGAGAAATGTGGCATTTCTGGAAGAAACTGTCCTCTTTTGGGGATAAAAGAGGTATTTGTGGGTGAAAAGGTCCTATTTGAAGGGGGAAAGCTGGTATTTCTTGGAGAAGATGTGATATATTTGGGTGAAATGTGGCCTTTCTGGAAGAAACTGTCCTCTTTTGGGGATAAAAGAGGTATTTGTGGGTGAAAAGGTCCTATTTGAAGGGGGAAAGCTGGTATTTCTTGGAGAAGATGTGATCTATTTGGGAGAAATGTGGCCTTTCTGGAAGAAACTGTCCTCTTTTGGGGACAAAACAGGTATTTGTGGGTGAAAAGGTCCTTTTGAAGGGGGAAACCTGGTATTTCTTGGAGAATATATGATATATTTGGGAGAAATGTGGCATTTCTGGAAGAAACTGTCCTCTTTTGGGGATAAAAGAGGTATTTGTGGGTGAAAAGGTCCTATTTGAAGGGGGGAACGTGGTATTTCTTGGAGAAGATGTGATATATTTGGGAGAAATCTGGCATTTCTGGAAGAATATGTCCAATTTGAGGGATAAAACAGGTATTTGTTTGTGAAAAGGTCCTATTTGAAGGGGGAAACCTGGCATTTCTTGGAGAAGATGTGATATATTTGGAAGAAATGTGGCCTTTCTGGAAGAAACTGTCCTCTTTTGGGGATAAAAGAGGTATTTGTGGGTGAAAAGGTCCTATTTGTGAAGGGGGAAACGTGGTATTTCTTGGAGAAGATGTGGTATATTTGGGAGAAATGTGGCATTTCTGGAAGAAACTGTCCTCTTTTGGGGACAAAAGAGGTATTTGTGGGTGATAAGGTCCTATTTGAAGGGGGTATCCTGGTATTTCTTGGAGAAGATGTGATATATTTGGGAGAAATGTGGCATTTCTGGACGTAACTGTTCTATTTTGGGGATAAAAGAGGTATTTCATGGTGAAAAGGACCTATTTGAAGGGGGAAAGCTGGTATTTCTTGGAGAAGATGTGATATATTTGGGTGATATGTGGCCTTTCTGGAAGAAAATGTCCTATTTGGGGGGAGAAGGGTGGTATTTGTGGGTGAAAAGGTCCTATTTCAGGAGGAATCCTGGTATTTCTTGGAGGAGATGTGATCTATTTGGGAGAAATCTGGCATTTCTGGCAGAAACTGTCCTATTTTGGGGATAAAGAGGTATTTGTGGGTGAAAAGGTCCTATTTGAAGGGGGAAAGCTGGTATTTCTTGGAGAAGATGTGATCTATTTGGGAGAAATGTGGCATTTCTGGATGAAACTGTCCTCTTTTGGGGATAAAACAGGTATTTGTGGGTGAAAATTTCCTATTTGAAGGGGGAAACCTGGTATTTCTTGGAGAAGATATGATATATTTGGGAGAAATGTGGCATTTCTGGAAGAAACTGTCCTATTTGGGGGGAGAAGGCTGGTAGTTGTGGGAGAAAAGGTCCTATTTCAGGAGGAATCCTGGTATTTCTTGGAGGAGATGTGACATGTGTGGGAGAAATGTGGCATTTCTGGAAGAAACTGTCCTATTTGAGGGATAAAAGAGGTATTAGTGGGTGAAAAGGTCCTATTTGAAGGGGGAAAGCTGGTATTTCTTGGAGAAGATGTGATATATTTGGGAGAAATCGGGCATTTCTGGAAGAAAATGTCCACTTTTGGGGATAGAACAGGTATTTGTGGTTGAAAAGGTCCTATTTGAAGGGGGAAACCTGGTATTTCTTGGAGAAGATGTGATCTATTTGGGAGAAATGTGGCATTTCTGGAAGAAACTGTCCTATTTTGGGGATAAAACAGTTATTTGTGGGTGAAAAGGTCCTATTTGAAGGGGGAAACGTGGTATTTCTTGGAGAAGATGTGATATATTTGGGAGAAATGTGGCATTTCTGGAAGAATATGACCAATTTGAGGGATAAAACAGTTATTTGTGGTTGAAAAGGTCCTATTTGAAGGGGGAAACCTGGTATTTCTTGGAGAAGATGTGATATATTTGGGAGAAATGTGGCATGTCTGGAAGAAACTGTCCTCTTTTGGGGATAAAAGAGGTATTTGTGGGAGAAAAGGTCCTATTTGAAGGGGGAAACCTGGTATTTCTTGGAGAAGATGTGGTATATTTGGGAGACATGTGGCATTTCTGGAAGAAACTGTTCTCTTTTGGGGATAAAAGAGGTATTTGTGGGTGAAAAGGTCCTATTTGAAGGTGCAACCCTGGTATTTCTTGGAGAAGATGTGATATATTTGGGAGAAATCTGGCATGTCTGGAAGAAACTGTCCTCTTTTGGGGATAAAAGAGGTATGTGTGGGTGAAAAGGTCCTATTTCCAGGGAAAAACCTGGTATTTCTTGGAGAAGATGTGATCTATTTGGGAGAAATCGGGCATTTCTGGAAGAAACTGTCCTCTTTTGGGGATCAAACAGGTATTTGTGTGTGAAAAGGTCCTATTTGAAGGGGGAAAGCTGGTATTTCTTGGAGAAGATATGATATATTTGGGAGAAATGTGGCATTTCTGGAAGAAACTGTCCTATTTTGGGGATAAAACAGGTATTTGTGGGTGAAAAGGTCCTATTTGAAGGGGGAAACGTGGTATTTCTTGGAGAAGATGTGATATATTTGGGAGAAATCTGGCATTTCTGGAAGAAACTGTCCTCTTTTGGGGATAAAAGAGGTATTTGTGGGTGATAAGGTCCTATTTGAAGGGGGCAACCCTGGTATTTCTTGGAGAAGATGTGATGTATTTGGGAGAAATGTGGCATGTCTGGAAGAAACTGTCCTATTTTGGGGTTAAAACAGGTATTTGTGGTTGAAAAGGTCCTATTTGAAGGGGGAAAGCTGGTATTTCTTGGAGAAGATGTGATATATTTGGGAGAAATGTGGCCTATCTGGAAGAAACTGTCCTCTTTTGGGGATAAAACAGGTATTTGTGGGAGAAAAGGTCCTATCTGAAGGGGGAAACCTGGTATTTCCTGGAGAAGATGTGATCTATTTGGGAGAAATGTGGCCTTTCTGGAAGAAAATGTCCAATTTGGGGGGAGAAGGCTGGTAGTTTTGGGTGAGAAGGTCCTATTTCAGGAGGAATCCTGGTATTTCTTGGAGAAGATGTGATCTATTTGGGAGAAATGCGGCCTTTCTGGAAGAAAATGTCCAATTTGGGGGGAGAAGGCTGGTAGTTTTGGGTGAGAAGGTCCTCTTTCAGGAGTAATCCTGGCATTTCTTGGAGAAGATGTGATATATTTGGGCGAAATGTGGCATTTCTGGAAGAAACTGTCCTCTTTTGGGGATAAAAGAGGTATTTCATGGAGAAAAGGTCCTAATTCAAGGGGGAAACCTGGTATTTCTTGGAGAAGATGTGATATATTTGGGAGAAATGTGGCATTTCTGGAAGAAACTGTCGTATTTTGGAGATAAAACAGGTATTTGTGGTTGAAAAGGTCCTATTTGAAGGGGGAACCCTGGTATTTCTTGGAGAAGATGTGATATATTTGGGAGAAATGTGGCATGTCTGGAAGAAACTGTCCTCTTTTGGGGATAAAAGAGGTATTTGTGGGTGAAAAGGTCCTATTTGATGGGGGAAACGTGGTATTTCTTGGAGAAGATGTGATATATTTGGGAGAAATGAGGCATTTCTGGAAGAAAATGTCCAATTTGTGGGGAGAAGGCTGGTAGTTGTGGGTGAGAAGGTCCTATTTCAGGAGGAACCCTGGTATTTCTTGGAGAAGATGTGATCTATTTGGGAGAAATGTGGCCTTTCTGGAAGAAACTGTCCTCTTTTGGGGATAAAAGAGGTATTTGTCGGTGAAAAGTTCCTATTTGAAGGGGGAAACGTGGTATTTCTTGGAGAAGATGTGATATATTTGGGAGAAATGTGGCATTTCTGGAAGAAAATGTCCTCTTTTGGGGATAAAAGAGGTATTTGTGGGTGAAAATGTCCTATTTGAAGGGGGAACCCTGGTATTTCTTGGAGAAGATGTGATCTATTTGGGAGAAATGTGGCATGTCTGGAAGAAACTGTCCTCTTTTGGGGATAAAAGAGGTATGTGTGGGTGAAAAGGTCCTATTTCCAGGGGAAAACCTGGTATTTCTTGGAGAAGATGTGATATATTTGGGAGAAATGTGGCCTTTCTGGAAGAAAATGTCCTATTTGGGGGGAGAAGGCTGGTAGTTGTGGGAGAAAAGGTCCTATTTCAGGAGGAATCCTGGTATTTCTTGGAGGAGATGTGATATGTTTGGGAGAAATGTGGCCTTTCTGGAAGAAACTGTCCTCTTTTGGGGATAAAAGAGGTATTTTTGGGTGAAAAGGTCCTATTTGAAGGGGGAAACCTGGTATTTCTTGGAGAAGATGTGATCTATTTGGGAGAAATGTGGCATGTCTGGAAGAAACTGTCCTCTTTTGGGGATCAAAGAGGTATTTGTGGGTGAAAAGGTCCTATTTGAAGGGGGAAACCTGGTATTTCTTGGAGAAGATGTGATCTATTTGGGAGAAATGTGGCATGTCTGGAAGAAACTGTCCTGTTTTGGGGATAAAAGAGGTATTTGTGGGTGAAAAGGTCCTATTTGAAGGGGGAAAGCTGGTATTTCTTGGAGAAGATGTGATATATTTGGGAGAAATGTGGCATGTCTGGAAGAAACTGTCCTCTTTTGGGGATAAAAGAGGTATGTGTGGGTGAAAAGGTCATATTTGAAGGGGGAAACCTGTTATTTCTTGGAGAAGATGTGCTATATTTGGGAGAAATGTGGCATTTCTGGAAGAAAATGTCCTATTTGGGGGGAGAAGGCTGGTAGTTGTGGGAGAATAGGTCCTATTTCAGGAGGAATCCTGGTATTTCTTGGAGGAGATGTGATATGTTTGGGAGAAATGTGGCCTTTCTGGAAGAAACTGTCCTCTTTTGGGGATAAAAGAGGTATTTGTGGGTGAAAAGGTCCTATTTGAAGGGGGAATCCTGGTATTTCTTGGAGAAGATGTGATCTATTTGGGAGAAATGTGGCCTTTCTGGAAGAAACTGTCTTCTTTTGGGGTTAAAACAGGTATTTGTGGGAGAAAAGGTCCTATTTGAAGGGGGAAACCTGGTATTTCTTGGAGAAGATGTGATCTATTTGGGAGAAATGTGGCATTTCTGGAAGAAACTGTCCTCTTTTAAGGATAAAACAGGTATTTGTGGGTGAAAAGGTCCTATTTGAAGGGGGAAACCTGGTATTTCTTGGAGAAGATGTGATCTATTTGGGAGAAATGTGGCATTTCTGGAAGAAAGTGTCCTGTTTTGGGGATAAAACAGGTATTTGTGGGAGAAAAGGTCCTATTTGAAGGGGGAAAGCTGGTATTTCTTGAAGGAGATGTGATATATTTGGGAGAAATGTGGCCTTTCTGGAAGAAACTGTCCTCTTTTGGGGATAAAACAGGTATTTGTGGGTGAAAAGGTCCTATTTGAAGGGGGAAACCTGGTATTTCTTGGAGAAGATGTGATATATTTGGGAGAAATCTGGCATTTTTGGAAGAAACTGTCATATTTGGGGGGAGAAGCCTGCTATTAGTGGGCGAAAAGGTCCTATTTGAAGGGGGAAACCTGGTATTTCTTGGAGAAGATGTGATATATTTGGGAGAAATGTGCCATTTCTGGAAGAAACTGTCCTCTTATGGGGATATAACAGGTATTTGTGGGTGAAAAGGTCCTATTTGAAGGGGGAAACCTGGTATTTATTGGATAAGATGTGATATGTTTGGGAGAAATGTGGCATTTCTGGAAGAAAATGTCCTATTTTGGGGATAAAAGTGGTATTTGTGGGAGAAAAGGTCCTCTTTCAGGAGGAATCCTGGTATTTCTTGGAGAAGATGTGATCTATTTGGGAGAAATGTGGCATGTCTGGAAGAAACTGTCCTATTTGAGGGATAAAGACGTATTTGAGGGTGAAAAGGTCCTATTTGAAGGGGGAAACCTGGTATTTCTTGGAGAAGATGTGATATATTTGGGAGAAATCAGGCCTTTCTGGAAGAAACTTTCCTCTTTTGGGGATAAAAGAATTTTTTGTGGGTGAAAAGGTCCTATTTGAAGGGGGAAACCTGGTATTTCTTGGAGAAGATGTGATATGTTAGGGAGAAATGTGGCCTTTCTGGCAGGAACTGTCCTCCTTTGGGGATAAAAGTGGTATTTGTGGGTGATAAGGTCCTATTTGAAGGGGGAAACGTGGTATTTCTTGGAGAAGATGTGATATATTTGGGAGAAATCTGGCATTTCTGGCAGAAACTGTCCTATTTTGGGGATAAAAGAGGTATTTGTGGGAGAAAAGGTCCTATTTGAAGGGGGAAACGTGTTATTTCTTGGAGAAGATGTGATATATTTGGGAGAAATGTGGCATTTCTGGAAGAAAATGTCCTATTTTGGGGATAAAAGTGGTATTTGTGGGTGAAAAGTTCCCATTTGAAGGGGGAAACCTGGTATTTCTTGGAGAAGATGTGATCTATTTGGGAGAAATGTGGCCTTTCTGGAAGAAACTGTCCTGTTTTGGGGATAAAACAGGTATTTGTGGGAGAAAAGGTCCTATTTGAAGGGGGAAACGTGGTATTTCTTGGAGAAGATGTGATCTATTTGGGAGAAATGTGGCATTTCTTGAAGAAACTGTCCTCTTTTGGGGATAAAATAGGTACTTGTGGGTGAAAAGGTCCTATTTGAAGGGGGAAACCTGGTATTTCTTGGAGAAGATGTGGTATATTTGGGAGAAATGTGGCATTTCTGGAAGAAACTGTCCTCTTTTGGGGATAAAAGAGGTATTTGTGGGTGAAAAGGTCGTATTTGAAGGGGGAAACCTGGTATTTCTTGGAGAAGATGTGATATGTTTTGGAGAAATCAGGCATTTCTGGAAGAAACTGTCCTCTTTTGGGGATAAAAGAGGTATTTGTGGGTGAAAAGGTCCTATTTGAAGTTGGAAACCTGGTATTTCTTGGAGAAGATGTGATATATTTGGGAGAAATGTGGCATGTCTTGAAGAAACTGTCCTCTTTTGGGGATAAAAGAGGTATTTGTGGGTGATAAGGTCCTATTTGAAGGGGGAACCCTGGAATTTCTTGGAGAAGATGTGATCTATTTGGGAGAAATGTGGCATTTCTGGAAGAAACTGTCCTCTTTTGGGGATAAAAGAGGTATTAGTGGTTGAAAAGGTCCCATTTGAAGGGGGAAACCTGGTATTTCTTGGAGAAGATGTGATCTATTTGGGAGAAATGTGGCATGTCTGGAAGAAACTGTCCTATTTGGGGGATAAAACAGGTATTTGTGGGAGAAAAGGTCCTATTTGAAGGGAGAAAGCTGGTATATCTTGGAGAAGATGTGATCTATTTGGGAGAAATGTGGCCTTTCTGGAAGAAACTGTCCTATTTGTGGGATAAAGAGGTATTTGAGGGTGAAAAGGTCCTATTTGAAGGGGGAAACGTGGTATTTCTTGGAGAAGATGTGATATATTTGGGAGAAATGTGGCATGTCTGGAAGAAACTGTCCTCTTTTGGGGATAAAAGAATTTTTTGTGGGTGATAAGGTCCTATTTGAAGGGGGAAACCTGGTACTTCTTGGAGAAGATGTGATATGTTAGGGAGAAATGTGGCCTTTCTGGCAGGAACTGTCCTCTTTTGGGGATAAAAGTGGTATTTGTGGGTGATAAGGTCCTATTTGAAGGGGGAAACGTGGTATTTCTTGGAGAAGATGTGATATATTTGGGAGAAATGTGGCATTTCTGGAAGAAACTGGCCTATTTGGGGGGAGAAGGCTGGTATTTGAGGGAGAAAAGGTCCTCTTTCAGGAGGAATCCTGGTATTTCTTGGAGAAGATGTGATATATTTGGGAGAAATGTGGCATGTCTGGAAGAAACTGTCCTATTTTGGGGATAAAAGAGGTATTTGTGGGAGAAAAGGTCGTATTTGAAGGGGGAAACGTGTTATTTCTTGGAGAAGATGTGATATATTTGGGAGAAATGTGGCATTTCTGGAAGAAAATGTCCTATTTTGGGGATAAAAGTGGTATTTGTGGGTGAAAAGTTCCCATTTGAAGGGGGAAACCTGGTATTTCTTGGAGAAGATGTGATCTATTTGGGAGAAATGTGGCCTTTCTGGAAGAAACTGTCCTGTTTTGGGGATAAAAGAGGTATTTGTTGGAGAAAAGGTCCTATTTGAAGGGGGAAACGTGGTATTTCTTGGAGAAGATGTGATATATTTGGGAGAAATGTGGCATTTCTTGAAGAAACTTTCCTCTTTTGGGGATAAAAGAGGTATTTGTGGGTGAAAAGGTCCTATTTGAAGGGGGAAACCTGGTATTTCTTGGAGAAGATGTGGTATATTTGGGAGAAATGTGGCATTTCTGGAAGAAACTTTTTTTGGGGTCCTCTTTTGGGGATAAAACAGGTATTTGTGGGTGAAAAGGTCGTATTTGAAGGGGGAAACCTGGTATTTCTTGGAGAAGATGTGATATATTTTGGAGAAATCAGGCATTTCTGGATGAAACTGTCCTCTTTTGGGGATAAAAGAGGTATTTGTGGGTGAAAAGGTCCTATTTGAAGTTGGAAACCTGGTATTTCTTGGAGAAGATGTGATCTATTTGGGAGAAATGTGGCATTTCTGGAAGAAACTGTCCTCTTTTGGGGATAAAAGAGGTATTTGTGGGTGATAAGGTCCTATTTGAAGGGGGAACCCGGGTATTTCTTGGAGAAGATGTGATCTATTTGGGAGAAATGTGGCATTTCTGGAAGAAACTGTCCTCTTTTGGGGATAAAAGAGGTATTAGTGGTTGAAAAGGTCCTATTTGAAGGGGGAAAGCTGGTATTTCTTGGAGAAGATGTGATATATTTGGGAGAAATGTGGCATGTCTGGAAGAAACTGTCCTATTTGGGGGATAAAACAGGTATTTGTGGGAGAAAAGGTCCTATTTGAAGGGATAAAGCTGGTATATCTTGGAGAAGATGTGATCTATTTGGGAGAAATGTGGCCTTTCTGGAAGAAAATGTCCAATTTGGGTGGAGAAGGCTGGTAGTTGTGGGTGAGAAGGTCCTATTTCCGGGGGAAAACCTGGTATTTCTTGGCGAAGATGTGATATGTTTGGGAGAAATGTGGCATTTCTGGAAGAAACTGTCCTCTTTTGGGGATAAAAGAGGTATTTGTGGATGAAAAGGTCCTATTTGAAGTTGGAAACCTGGTATTTCTTGAAGAGGATGTGATATATTTGGGAGAAATGAGGCATGTCTGGAAGAAACTGTCCTCTTTTGGGGATAAAAGAGGTATTTGTGGGTGAAAAGGTCCTATTTGAAGGGGGAAACCTGGTATTTCTTGGAGAAGATGTGATCTATTTGGGAGAAATGTGGCATTTCGGGAAGAAAGTGTCCTGTTTTGGGGATAAAAGAGGTATTTGTGGGAGAAAAGGTCCTATTTGAAGGGGGAAAGCTGGTATTTCTTGAAGGAGATGTGATATATTTGGGAGAAATGTGGCCAGAAATGGCACATATCTCCCAAACATATCACATCTTCTCCAAGAAATACCAGGATTCCTCCTGAAATAGGAACTTTTCTCCCACAAATACCACCCTTCTCCCCCCAAATAGCACAGTTTCTTCCAGAAATGCCAGATTTCTCCCAAATATATGACATCTTCTCCAAGAAATCCCAGGTTTCCCCCTTCAAATAGGACCTTATCACCCACAAATACCTCTTTTATCCCCAAAAGAGGACAGTGTCTTCCAGAAATGCCTCATTTCTCCCAAATATATCACATCTTCTCCAAGAAATACCAGGTTTCCCCCTTCAAATAGGACCTTTTCACCCACAAATACCTCTTTTATCCCCAAAAGAGGACAGTTTCTTCCAGAAATGCCACATTTCTCCCAAATATAGCACATCTTCTCCAAGAAATAACAGGTTTCCCCCTTCAAATACAACGTTTTCACCCACAAATACCTGTTTTATCCCCAAAAGAGGACAGTTTCTTCCAGAAATGCCTGATTTCTCCCAAATATATCACATCTTCTCCAAGAAATACCACGTTTCCCCCTTCAAATAGGACCTTTTCCCCCACAAATACCTGTTTTATCCCGAAAACAGGGCAGTTTCTTCCAGACATGCCACATTTCTCCCAAATAGATCACATCTTCTCCTAGAAATACCAGGTTTCCCCCTTCAAATAGGAAATTTTCACCCACAAATACCTCCTTGATCCCCAAAAGAGGAAAGTTTCTTCCAGAAATGCCACATTTCTCCCAAATATATCACATCCTCTCCAAGAAATACCAGGATTCCTCCTGAAATAGGACCTTTTCACCCACAAATACCTCTTTTATCCCCAAAAGAGGACAGTTTCTTCCAGACATGCCACATTTCTCCCAAATATATCACATCTTCTCCAAGAAATACCAGGTTTCCCCCTTCAAATAGGACTTTTTCACCCACAAGTACCTGTTTTATCCCCAAAAGAGGACAGTTTCTTCCAGAAATGCCACTTTTCTCCCAAATATATCACATCTTCTTCAAGAAATACCACGTTTCCCCCTTCAAATAGGACCTTTTCACCCACAAATACCTCTTTTATCCCCAAAAGAGGACAGTTTCTTCCAGAAATGCCACATTTCTCCAAAATAGATCACATCTTCTCCAAGAAATACCAGGATTCCTCCTGAAATAGGAACATTTCTCCCACAAATACCAGCCTTCTCCCCCCAAAATAGGACAGTTTCTTCCAGAAATGCCACATTTCTCCCAAATATATCACATCTTCTCCAAGAAATACCAGCTTTCCCCCTTCAAATAGGACCTTTTCACCCACATATACCTGTTTTATCCCCAAAAGAGGACAGTTTCTTCCAGAAAGGCCACATTTCTCCCAAATATATCACATCTTCTCCAAGAAATACCAGGTTTCCCCCTTCAAATAGGACCTTCTCACCAACAAATACCTCTTTTATCCCCAAAATAGGACAGTTTCTTCCAGACATGCCACATTTCTCCCAAATATATCACATCTTCTCCAAGAAATACCAGGGTTCCCCCTTCAAATAGGACCTTATCACCCACAAATACCTCTTTTATCCCCAAAAGAGGACAGTTTCTTCCAGAAATGCCACATTTCTCCCAAATAGATCACATCTTCTCCAAGAAATACCATGTTTCCCCCTTCAAATAGGACCTTTTCACCAAGAAATACCTCTTTTATCCCCAAAAGAGGACAGTTTCTTCCAGGAATGCCACATTTCTCCCAAATATATCACATCTTCTCCAAGAAATAACAGGTTTCCCCCTTCAAATACAACGTTTTCACCCACAAATACCTGTTTTATCCCCAAAAGAGGACAGTTTCTTCCAGAAATGCCTGATTTCTCCCAAATATACCACATCTTCTCCAAGAAATACCAGCTTTCCCCCTTCAAATAGGACCTTTTCAACCACAAATACCTGTTTTATCCCTCAAATTGAACTTATTCTTCCAGAAATGCCAGATTTCACCCAAATATATCACATCTTCTCCAAGATATACCACGTTTCCCCCTTCAAATAGGACATTTTCACACACAAATACCTGTTTTATCCCCAAAAGAGAACAGTTTCTTCCAGAAATGCCACAGTTCTCCCAAATATATCATATCTTCTCCAAGAAATACCAGGTTTCCCCCTTCAAATAGGACCTTTTCACCCACAAATACCTCTTTTATCCCCAAAAGAGGACAGTTTCTTCCAGAAATGCCACATTTCTCCCAAATACATCACATCTTCTCCAAGAAATACCAGCTATCCCCCTTCAAATAGGACCTTTTCACCCACAAATACCTCTTTTATCCCCAAAAGAGGACAGTTTCTTCCAGAAATGCCACATTTCTCCCAAATATATCACATCTTCTCCAAGAAATATCAGCTTTCCCCCTTCAAATAGGACCTTATCACCCACAAATACCTCTTTTATCCCCAAAAGAGGACAGTTTCTTCCAGAAAGGCCACATTTCTCCCAAATATATCACATCTTCTCCAAGAAATACCAGGATTCCTCCTGAAATAGGACCTTCTCAGCCACTAATACCAGGATTCTCCCAACAAATTGGACAGTTTCTTCCAGAAATGCCTCATTTCTCCCAAATATATCACATCTTCTCCAAGAAATACCAGGTTTCCCCCTCGAAATAGGACCTATTCACCCACAAATACCTCTTTTATCCCCAAAAGAGGACAGTTTCTTCCAGAAATGCCACATTTCTCCCAAATATATCACATCTTCTCCAAGAAATACCAGCTTTCCCCCTTCAAATAGGACCTTTTCAACCACAAATACCTGTTTTATGCCCAAAATACGACAGTTTCTTCCAGAAATGCCACATTTCTCCCAAATAGATCACATCTTCTCCAAGAAATACCACGTTTCCCCCTTCAAATAGGATCTTTTCTCCATGAAATACCTCTTTTATCCCCAAAAGAGGACATTTTCTTCCAGAAATGCCACATTTCTCCCAAATAGATCACATCTTCTCCAAGAAATACCAGGTTTCCCCCTGGAAATAGGACCTTTTCAACCACTAATACCTCTTTTATCCCCAAAAGAGGACAGTTTCTTCCGGAAAGGCCACATTTCTCCCAGATATATCACATCTTCTCCAAGAAATGCCAGGATTCCTCCTGAAATAGGACCATCTCACCCAAAACTACCAGCCTTCTCCCCCAAATTGGACATTTTCTTCCAGAAATGCCACATTTCTCCCAAATATATCATATCTTCTCCAAGAAATACCAGGATTCCTCCTGAAATAGGACCTTCTCACCCAAAACTACCAGCCTTCTCCCCCCAAATTGGACATTTTCTTCCAGACATGCCACATTTCTCCCAAATAGATCACATCTTCTCCAAGAAATACCAGGTTTGCCCCTTCAAATAGGACCTTTTCTCCCTCAAATACCTCTTTTATCCCCAAAATACGACAGTTTCTTCCAGACATGCCACATTTCTCCCAAATATATCACATCTTCTCCAAGAAATACCAGGTTTCCCCCTTCAAATAGGACCTTTTCACCCACAAATACCTCTTTTATCCCCAAAAGAGGACAGTTTCTTCCAGAAAGGCCACATTTCTCCCAAATATATCACATCTTCTCCAAGAAATACCAGGATTCCTCCTGAAATAGGACCTTCTCACCCACTAATACCAGGATTCTCCCCACAAATTGGACAGTTTCTTCCAGAAATGCCACATTTCTCCCAAATAGATCACATCTTCTCCAAGAAATACCAGGTTTCCCCCTCGAAATAGGACCTTTTCACCCACAAATACCTCTTTTATCCCCAAAAGAGGACAGATTCTTCCATAAAATCCACATTTCTCCCAAATAGATCACATCTTCTCCAAGAAATACCAGCTTTCCCCCTTCAAATAGGACCTTTTCAACCACAAATACCTGTTTTATGCCCAAAATACGACAGTTTCTTCCAGACATGCCACATTTCTCCCAAATAGATCACATCTTCTCCAAGAAATACCACGTTTCCCCCTTCAAATAGGATCTTTTCTCCATGAAATACCTCTTTTATCCCCAAAAGAGGACATTTTCTTCCAGAAATGCCACATTTCTCCCAAATATATCACATCTTCTCCAAGAAATACCAGGTTTCCCCCTGGAAATAAGATCTTTTCAACCACTAATACCTCTTTTATCCCCAAAATAGGACAGTTTCTTCCGGAAAGGCCACATTTCTCCCAGATATATCACATCTTCTCCAAGAAATGCCAGGATTCCTCCAGAAATAGGACCTTCTCACCCAAAACTACCAGCCATCTCCCCCCAAATTGGACATTTTCTTCCAGAAATGCCACATTTCTCCCAAATATATCATATCTTCTCCAAGAAATACCAGGATTCCTCCTGAAATAGGACCTTCTCACCCAAAACTACCAGCCTTCTCCCCCCAAATTGGACATTTTCTTCCAGAAAGGCCACATTTCTCCCAAATAGATCACATCTTCTCCAAGAAATACCAGGTTTCCCCCTTCAAATAGGACCTTTTCTCCCTCAAATACCTCTTTTATCCCCAAAATACGACAGTTTCTTCCAGACATGCCACATTTCTCCCAAATATATCACATCTTCTCCAAGAAATACCAGGTTTCCCCCTTCAAATAGGACCTTTTCACCCACAAATACCTCTTTTATCCCCAAAAGAGGACAGTTTCTTCCAGACATGCCACATTTCTCCCAAATATATCACATCTTCTCCAACACATACCGGGGTTCCCCCTTAAAATAGGACCTTATCACCCACAAATACCTCTTTTATCCCCAAAAGAGGACAGTTTCTTCCAGAAATGCCACATTTCTCCCAAATATATCACATCTTCTCCAAGAAATACCAGGGTTCCCCCTTCAAATAGGACCTTTTCACCCACAAATACCTCTTTTATCCCCAAAAGAGGACAGTTTCTTCCAGAAATGCCAGATTTCTCCCAAATAGATCACATCTTCTCCAAGAAATAACAGGTTTCCCCCTTCAAATAGGACCTTTTCAACCACAAATACCTGTTCTATGCCCAAAATACGACAGTTTCTTCCAGAAATGCCACATTTCTCCCAAATAGATCACATCTTCTCCAAGAAATACCACGTTTCCCCCTTCAAATAGGACCTTTTCTCCATGAAATACCTCCTTTATCCCCAAAAGAGGACAGTTTCTTCCAGAAATGCCACATTTCTCCCAAATAGATCACATCTTCTCCAAGAAATACCAGGTTTCCCCCTGGAAATAGGATCTTTTCAACCACTAATACCTCTTTTATCCCCAAAAGAGGACAGTTTCTTCCGGAAAGGCCACATTTCTCCCAGATATATCACATCTTCTCCAAGAAATGCCAGGATTCCTCCTGAAATAGGACCTTCTCACCCAAAACTACCAGCCTTCTCCCCCCAAATTGGACATTTTCTTCCAGAAATGCCACATTTCTCCCAAATAGATCACATCTTCTCCAAGAAATACCAGGTTTCCCCCTTCAAATAGGACCTTTTCTCCCACAAATACCTCTTTTATCCCCAAAATACGACAGTTTCTTCCAGACATGCCAAATTTCTCCCAAATAGATCACATCTTCTCCAGGAAATACCGGGGTTCCCCCTTCAAATAGGACCTTTTCACCCACAAATACCTGTTTTATCCCCAAAATAGGACTGTTTCTTCCTGACATGTCACATTTCTCCCAAATATATCACATCTTCTCCAAGAAATACCAGGTTTCCCCCTTCAAATAGGACCTTTTCACCCACAAATACCTCTTTTATCCCCAGAAGAGGACATTTTCTGCCAGAAATGCAAGATTTCTCCCAAATATATCACATCTTCTCCAAGAAATACCAGCTTTCCCCCTTCAAATAGGAACTTTTCACCCACAAATACCTCTTTTATCCCCAAAAGAGGACAGTTTCTTCCAGAAATGCCACATTTCTCCCAAATATACCACATCTTCTCCAAGAAATACCAGGTTTCCCCCTGGAAATAGTACCTTTTCACCCACAAATACCTGTTTTATCCCCAAAATAGAACAGTTTCTTCCAGATATGCCACATTTCTCCCAAATAGATCACATCTTCTCCAAGAAATACCAGGTTTCCCCCTTCAAATAGGACCTTTTCTCCCACAAATACCTGTTTTATCCCCAAAACAGGACAGTTTCTTATAGAAAGGCCACATTTCTCCCAAATATATCACATCTTCTCCAAGAAATACCAGGATTCCTCCTGAAATAGGACCTTTTCACCCACAAATACCTCTTTTATCCCCAAAAGAGGACAGTTTCTTCCAGAAATGCCACATTTCTCCCAAATAGATCACATCTTCTCCAAGAAATACCAGGTTTCCCCCTTCAAATAGGACCTTTTCTCCCTCAAATACCTCTTTTATCCCCAAAATACGACAGTTTCTTCCAGAAATGCCACATTTCTCCCAAATATATCACATCTTCTCCAAGAAATACCAGGTTTCCCCGGGGAAATAGGACCTTTTCAACAACTAATACCTCTTTTATCCCCAAAAGAGGACAGTTTCTTCCAGAAAGGCCACATTTCTCCCAAATATATCACATCTTCTCCAAGAAATGCCAGGATTTCACCTGAAATAGGACCTTCTCACCCAAAACTACCAGCCTTCTCCCCCCAAATTGGACATTTTCTTCCAGAAATGCCACATTTCTCCCAAACATATCACATCTTCTCCAAGAAATACCAGGATTCCTCCTGAAATAGGACCTTCTCACCCAAAACTACCAGCCTTCTCCCCCCAAATTGGACATTTTCTTCCAGACATGCCACATTACTCCCAAATAGATCACATCTTCTCCAAGAAATACCACGTTTCCCCCTTCAAATAGGACCTTTTCTCCCACAAATACCTCTTTTATCCCCAAAAGAGGACAGTTTCTTCCAGAAATGCCACATTTCTCCCAAATAGATCACATCTTCTCCAAGAAATACCAGGATACCCCCTTCAAATAGGACCTTATCACCCACAAATACCTCTTTTATCCCCAAAAGAGGACAGCTTCTTCCAGACATGCCACATTTCTCCCAAATATATCACATCTTCTCCAAGAAATAACAGGGTTCCCCCTTCAAATAGGACCTTATCACCCACAAATACCTCTTTTATCCCCAAAAGAGGACAGTTTCTTCCAGAAATGCCACATTTCTCCCAAATAGATCACATCTTCTCCAAGAAATACCAGCTTTCCCCCTTCAAATAGGACCTTTTCACCCACAAATACCTCTTTTATCCCCAAAAGAGGACAGTTTCTTCCAGGAATGCCACATTTCTCCCAAATATATCACATCTTCTCCAAGAAATAACAGGTTTCCCCCTTCAAATACAACGTTTTCACCCACAAATACCTGTTTTATCCCCAAAAGAGGACAGTTTCTTCCAGAAATGCCACATTTCTCCCAAATATACCACATCTTCTCCAAGAAATACCAGGTTTCTCCCTGGATATAGGACCTTTTCACCCACAAATACCTGTTTTATGCCCAAAATATGACAGTTTCTTCCAGACATGCCACATTTCTCCCAAATATATCACATCTTCTCCAAGAAATACCAGGTTTCCTCCCGAAATAGGACCTTTTCAACCACAAATACCTGTTTTATCCCTCAAATTGAACATATTCTTCCAGACATGCCACATTTCTCCCAAATATATCACATCTTCTCCTAGAAATACCAGGTTTCCCCCTTCAAATAGGACCTTTTCACCCACAAATACCTCTTTTATCCCCAAAAGAGGACCGTTTCTTCCAGAAACGCCACATTTCTCCCAAATAGATCACATCTTCTCCAAGAAATACCAGCTTTCCCCCTTCAAATAGGACCTTTTCACCCACATATACCTCTTTTATCCCCAAAAGAGGACAGTTTCATCAAGAAATGCCACATTTCTCCCAAATATATCACATCTTCTCCAAGAAATACCGGGATTCCTCCTGAAATAGGACCTTCTCACCCACAACTACCTGCCCTCTCCCCACAGATTGGACATTTTCTTCCAGAAATGCCTCATTTCTCCCAAATATATCACATCTTCTCCAGGAAATACCAGGCTTCCCCCTTCAAATAGGACCTTTTCTCCATGAAATACCTCTTTTATCCCCAAAAGAGGACAGTTTCTCCCAGACATGCCACATTTCTCCCAAATAGATCACATCTTCTCCAAGAAATACCAGGTTTCCCCCTTCAAATAGGACCTTTTCACCCACAAATACCTCTTTTATCCCCAAAATAGGACAGTTTCTTCCAGAAATGCCACATTTCTCCCAAATAGATCACATCTTCTCCAAGAAATACCAGGGTTCCCCCTTCAAATAGGACCTTATCACCCACAAATACCTCTTTTATCCCCAAAAGAGGACAGTTTCTTCCAGAAATGCCACATTTCTCCCAAATATATCACATCTTCTCCAAGAAGTACCAGGTTTCCCCCTTCAAATAGGACCTTATCACCCACAAATACCTCTTTTATCCCCAAAAGAGGACAGTTTCTTCCAGAAATGCCAGATTTCTCCCAAATATATCACATCTTCTCCAAGAAATACCAGGATTCCTCCTGAAATAGGACCTTCTCACACAAAACTACCAGCCTTCTCCCCTCAAATTGGACAGTTTCTTCCAGAAATGCCACATTTCTCCCAAATATATCACATCTTCTCCAAGAAATACCAGCTTTCCCCCTCGAAATAGGACCTTTTCACCCACAAATACCTGTTTTATCCCCAAAAGAGGACAGTTTCTTCCAGAAATGCCACATTTCTCCCAAATATATCACATCTTCTCCAAGAAATACCAGCTTTCCCCCTTCAAATAGGACCTTTTCTCCATGAAATACCTCTTTTATCCCCAAAAGAGGACAGTTTCTTCCAGAAATGCCACATTTCTCCCAAATATATCACATCTTCTCCAAGAAATACCTGGTTTCCCCCTGGAAATAGGATCTTTTCAACCACTAATACCTCTTTTATCCCCAAAAGAGGACAGTTTCTTCCGGAAAGGCCACATTTCTCCCAAATATATCACATCTTCTCCAAGAAATGCCAGGATTCCTCCTGAAATAGGACCTTCTCACCCAAAACTACCAGCCTTCTCCCCCCAAATTGGACATTTTCTTCCACAAATGCCACATTTCTCCCAAATATATCATATCTTCTCCAAGAAATGCCAGGATTCCTCCTGAAATAGGACCTTCTCACCCAAAACTACCAGCCTTCTCCCCCCAAATTGGACATTTTCTTCCAGAAAGGCCACATTTCTCCCAAATAGATCACATCTTCTCCAAGAAATACCAGCTTTCCCCCTTCAAATAGGACCTTTTCTCCCACAAATACATCTTTTATCCCCAAAAGAGGACAGTTTCTTCCAGACATGCCACATTTCTCCCAAATATATCACATCTTCTCCAAGAAATACCAGGTTTCCCCCTTCAAATAGGACCTTTTCACCCACAAATACCTCTTTTATCCCCAAAATAGGACAGCTTCTTCCAGACATGCCACATTTCTCCCAAATATATCACATCTTCTCCAAGAAATACCAGGGTTCCCCCTTCAAATAGGACCTTTTCACCCACAAATACCTCTTTTATCCCCAAAAGAGGACAGTTTCTTCCAGAAATGCCACATTTCTCCCAAATATATCACATCTTCTCCAAGAAATACCAGGTTTCCCCCTTCAAATAGGACCTTTGCACCCACAAATGCCTCTTTTATCCCCAAAAGAGGACAGTTTCTTCCAGAAATGCCACATTTCTCCCAAATATATCACATCTTCTCCAAGAAATAACAGGTTTCCCCCTTCAAATACAACGTTTTCACCCACAAATACCTCTTTTATCCCCAAAAGAGGACAGTTTCTTCCAGAAATGCCACATTTCTCCCAAATATACCACATCTTCTCCAAGAAATACCACGTTTCCCCCTTCAAATACAACGTTTTCACCCACAAATACCTGTTTTATCCCCAAAATAGGGCAGTTTCTTCCAGACATGCCACATTTCTCCCAAATAGATCACATCTTCTCCAAGAAATACCAGGTTTCCCCCTTCAAATAGGACCTTTTCTCCCACAAATACCTGTTTTATCCCCAAAAGAGGACAGTTTCTTATAGAAAGGCCACATTTCTCCCAAATATATCACATCTTCTCCAAGAAATACCAGGATTCCTCCTGAAATAGGACCTTTTCACCCACAAATACCTCTTTTATCCCTCAAATAGGACAGTTTCTTCCAGAAATGCCACATTTCTCCCAAATATATCACATCTTCTCCAAGAAATACCAGGTTTCCCCGGGGAAATAGGACCTTTTCAAACACTAATACCTCTTTTATCCCCAAAAGAGGACAGTTTCTTCCAGAAAGGCCACATTTCTCCCAAATATATCACATCTTCTCCAAGAAATGCCAGGATTCCTCCAGAAATAGGACCTTCTCACCCAAAACTACCAGCCTTCTCCCCCCAAATTGGACATTTTCTTCCAGAAATGCCACATTTCTCCCAAACATATCACATCTTCTCCAAGAAATACCAGGATTCCTCCTGAAATAGAACCTTCTCACCCAAAACTACCAGCCTTCTCCCCCCAAATTGGACATTTTCTTCCAGACATGCCACATTTCTCCCAAATAGATCACATCTTCTCCAAGAAATACCAGGTTTCCCCCTTCAAATAGGACCTTATCACCCACAAATACCTGTTTTATCCCCAAAAGAGGACAGTTTCTTCCAGACATGCCACATTTCTCCCAAATATATCACATCTTCTCCAAGAAATACCAGCTTTCCCCCTTCAAATAGGACCTTTTCACCAACAAATACCTCTTTTATCCCCAAAAGAGGACAGCTTCTTCCTGACATGCCACATTTCTCCCAAATAGATCACATCTTCTCCAAGAAATAACAGGGTTCCCCCTTCAAATAGGACCTTTTCACCCACAAATACCTCTTTTATCCCCAAAAGAGGACAGTTTCTTCCAGAAATGCCATATTTCTCCCAAATATATCACATCTTCTCCAAGAAATACCGTGTTTCCCCCTTCAAATAGGACCTTTTCACCCACAAATACCTCTTTTATCCCCAAAATAGGACTGTTTCTTCCAGGAATGCCACATTTCTCCCAAATATATCACATCTTCTCCAAGAAATAACAGGTTTCCCCCTTCAAATACAACGTTTTCACCCACAAATACATGTTTTATCCCCAAAAGAGGACATTTTCTTCCAGAAATGCCACATTTCTCCCAAATATATCACATCTTCTCCAGGAAATACCAGGTTTCCCCCTTCAAATAGGTCCTTTTCAACCACAAATACCTCTTTTATCCCTCAAATTGAACATATTCTTCCAGAAATGCCAGATTTCTCCCAAATATATCACATCTTCTCCAAGATATACCACGTTTCCCACTTCAAATAGGACCTTTTCACCCACAAATACCTGTTTTATCCCCAAAATAGGACAGTTTCTTCCAGAAATGTCTCAGTTCTCCCAAATATATCATATCTTCTCCAAGAAATACCAGGTTTCCCCCTTCAAATAGGAAATTTTCACCCACAAATACCTCTTTTATCCCCAAAACAGGACAGTTTCTTCCAGAAATGCCACATTTCTCCCAAATATACCACATCTTCTCCAAGAAATACCAGGTTTCCCCCTTCAAATAGGACCTTTTCACCCACAAATACCTGTTTTATCCCCAAAAGAGGACAGTTTCTTCCAGAAATGCCACATTTCTCCCAAACATATCACATCTCCTCCAAGAAATACCAGGATTCCTCCTGAAATAGGACCTTTTCTCCCACAAGTACCAGCCTTCTCCCCCCAAATAGGACATTTTCTTCCGGACATACCACATTTCTCCCAAATATATCACATCTTCTCCAAGAAATACCAGGTTTCCCCCTTCAAATAGGACCTTTTCACCCACACATACCTCTTTTATCCCCAAAAGAGGACAGTTTCTTCCAGAAATGCCACATTTCTCCCAAATATATCACATCTTCTCCAAGAAATACCATGTTTCCCCCTTCAAATAGGACCTTATCACCCACAAATACCTCTTTTATCCCCAAAAGAGGACAGTTTCTTCCAGAAATGCCACATTTCTCCCAAATATATCACATCTTCTCCAAGAAATACCAGGATTCCTCCTGAAATAGGACCTTCTCACCCACTAATACCAGGCTTCTCCCCACAAATTGGACAGTTTCTTCCAGAAATGCCTCATTTCTCCCAAATATATCACATCTTCTCCAAGAAATACCAGGTTTCCCCCTTCAAATAGGATCTTTTCTCCATGAAATACCTCTTCTATCCCCAAAAGAGGACAGTTTCTTCCAGAAATGCCACATTTCTCCCAAATATATCACATCTTCTCCAAGAAATACCAGGTTTCCCCCTGGAAATAGGATCTTTTCAACCACAAATACCTCTTTTATCCCCAAAAGAGGACAGTTTCTTCCGGAAAGGCCACATTTCTCCCAAATATATCACATCTTCTCCAAGAAATGCCAGGATTCCTCCTGAAATAGGACCTTCACACCCAAAACTACCAGCCTTCTCCCCCCAAATTGGACATTTTCTTCCAGAAATGCCACATTTCTCCCAAATATATCATATCTTCTCCAAGAAATACCAGGATTCCTCCTGAAATAGGACCTTCTCACCCAAAACTACCAGCCTTCTCCCCCCAAACTGGACATTTTCTTCCAGAAAGGCCACATTTCTCCCAAATAGATCACATCTTCTCCAAGAAATACCAGGTTTCCCCCTTCAAATAGGACCTTTTCACCCACAAATACCTCTTTTATCCCCAAAAGAGGACAGTTTCTTCCAGACATGCCACATTTCTCCCAAATATATCACATCTTCTCCAAGAAATACCAGGGTTCCCCCTTCAAATAGGACCTTTTCTCCCACAAATACCTCTTTTATCCCTCAAATTGAACATATTCTTCCAGAAATGCCACATTTCTCCCAAATATATCACATCTTCTCCAAGAAATACCAGCTTTCCCCCTTCAAATAGGACCTTATCACCCACAAATACCTGTTTTATCCCCAAAAGAGGACAGTTTCTTCCAGAAATGCCACATTTCTCCCAAATATATCTCATCTTCTCCAAGAAATACCAGGTTTCCCCCTTCAAATAAGAAATTTTCACCCTCAAATACCTGTTTTATCCCCAAAAGAGGACAGTTTCTTCAAGAAATGCCAGATTTCTCCCAAATATATCACATCTTCTCCAAGAAATACCAGGGTTCCCCCTTCAAATAGGACCTTTTCACCCACAAGTACCTGTTTTATCCCCAAATGAGGACAGTTTCTTCCAGAAATGCCACATTTCTCCCAAATAGATCACATCTCCTCCAAGAAATACCAGAATTCCTCCTGAAATAGGAACTTTTCTCCCACAAGTACCACCCTTCTCCCCCCAAATAGGACATTTTCTTCCAGACATGCCACATATCACCCAAATATATCACATCTTCTCCAAGAAATACCAGGATACTCCCTTAAATAGGACCTTTTCACCCACAAGTACCTCTTTTATCCCCCCAAATAGGACAGTTTCTTCCCGAAATGCCACATTTCTCCCAAATAGATCACATCTTCTCCAAGAAATACCACGTTTCCCCCTTCAAATAGGACCTTTTCACCCACAAATACCTCTTTGATCCCCAAAAGAGGACAGTTTCTTATAGAAAGGCCACATTTCTCCCAAATATATCACATCTTCTCCAAGAAATACCAGGATTCCTCCTGAAATAGGACCTTTTCACCCACAAATACCTCTTTTATCCCTAAAATACGACAGTTTCTTCCAGAAATGCCACATTTCTCCCAAATAGATCACATCTTCTCCAAGAAATACCAGGATTCCTCCTGAAATAGGACCTTTTCTCCCACAAATACCAGCCTTCTCCCCCCAAATAGGACAGTTTCTTCCAGAAATGCCAGATTTCTCCCAAATATATCACATCTTCTCCAAGAAATACCAGCTTTCCCCCTTCAAATAGGACCTTATCACCCACAAATACCTCTTTTATCCCCAAAAGAGGACAGTTTCTTCCAGAAATGCCACATTTCTCCCAAATATATCACATCTTCTCCAAGAAATACCAGGGTTCCAACTTCAAATAGGACCTTTTCACCCACAAATGCCTCTTGTATCCCCAAAAGAGGACAGTTTCTTCCAGACATGCCACATTTCTCCCAAATATATCACATCTTCTCCAAGAAATACCAGCTTTCCCCCTTCAAATACGACCTTTTCAACCTCAAATACCTGTTTTATGCCCAAAATATGACAGTTTCTTCCAGAAATGCCACATTTCTCCCAAATATATCACATCTTCTCCAAGAAATACCACGTTTCCCCCTTCAAATAGGATCTTTTCAACCACTAATACCTCTTTTATCCCCAAAAGAGGACAGTTTCTTCCAGAAATGCCACATTTCTCCCAAATATATCACATCTTCTCCAAGAAATGCCAGGATGCCTCCTGAAATAGGACCTTCTCACCCAAAACTACCAGCCTTCTCCCCCCAAATTGGACATTTTCTTCCAGAAATGCCACATTTCTCCCAAATATATCACATCTTCTCCAAGAAATACCAGGATTCCTCCTGAAATAGGACCTTCTCACCCAAAACTACCAGCCTTCTCCACCCAAATTGGACATTTTCTTCCAGAAAGGCCACATTTCTCCCAAATAGATCACATCTTCTCCAAGAAATACCTGGGTTCCCCCTTCAAATAGGACCTTTTCTCCCACAAATACCTCGTTTATCCCCAAAATAGGACAGTTTCTTCCAGAAAGGCCACATTTCTCCCAAACATATCACATCTTCTCCAAGAAATACCAGGTTTCCCCCTTCAAATAGGACCTTTTCACCCACAAATACCTCTTTTATCCCCAAAATAGGACAGCTTCTTCCAGACATGCCACTTTTCTCCCAAATACATCACATCTTCTCCAAGAAATACCGGGGTTCCCCCTTCAAATAGGACCTTATCACCCACAAATACCTCATTTATCCCCAAAAGAGGACAGTTTCTTCCAGAAATGCCACATTTCTCCCAAATATATCACATCTTCTCCAAGAAATACCAGGTTTCCCCCTTCAAATAGGACCTTTTCACCCA
This sequence comes from Lophura swinhoii, assembly GCA_030408155.1. NCBI lineage: Eukaryota > Metazoa > Chordata > Aves > Galliformes > Phasianidae > Lophura > Lophura swinhoii. The sequence goes on along the minus strand of JASCYN010000149.1, from coordinate 25,721,785 downwards.
CAAATACCTCTTTTATCCCCCAAATAGGACAGTTTCTTCCAGAAATGCCAGATTTCTCCCAAATATATCACATCTTCTCCAAGAAATAACAGGTTTCCCCCTTCAAATACAACGTTTTCACCCACAAATACCTGTTTTATCCCCAAAAGAGGACAGTTTCTTCCAGAAAGGCCTGATTTCTCCCAAATATACCACATCTTCTCCAAGAAATACCAGGTTTCCCCCTTCAAATAGGACCTTTTCACCCACAAATACCTGTTTTATCCCCAAAATAGGGCAGTTTCTTCCAGACATGCCACATTTCTCCCAAATAGATCACATCTTCTCCAAGAAATACCAGGTTTCCCCCTTCAAATAGGACCTTTTCACCCACAAATACCTCTTTTATCCCCAAAATACGACAGTTTCTTATAGAATGGCCACATTTCTCCCAAATATATCACATCTTCTCCAAGAAATACCAGGATTCCTCCTGAAATACGACCTTTTCACCCACAAATACCTCTTTTATCCCCAAATAGGACAGTTTCTTCCAGAAATGCCACATTTCTCCCAAATATATCACATCTTCTCCAAGAAATACCAGCTTTCCCCCTTCAAATAGGACCTTTTCAACCACAAATACCTGTTTTATGCCCAAAATACGACAGTTTCTTCCAGAAATGCCACATTCCTCCCAAATATATCACATCTTCTCCAAGAAATACCAGGTTTCCCCCTTGAATTAGGATCTTTTCTCCATGAAATACCTCTTTTATCCCCAAAAGAGGACATTTTCATCCAGAAAGGCCACATTTCTCCCAAATAGATCACATCTTCTCCAAGAAATACCAGGTTTCCCCCTTCAAATAGGATCTTTTCACCCACAAATACCTCTTTTATCCCCAAAATAGGACAGTTTCTTCCGGAAAGCCCACATTTCTCCCAAATATATCACATCTTCTCCAAGAAATGCCAGGATTCCTCCTGAAATAGGACCTTCTCACCCAAAACTACCAGCCTTCTCCCCCCAAATTGGACATTTTCTTCCAGAAATGCCACATTTCTCCCAAATATATCACATCTTCTCCAAGAAATACCAGGATTCCTCCTGAAATAGGACCTTCTCACCCAAAACTACCAGCCTTCTCCCCCCAAATTGGACATTTTCTTCCAGACATGCCACATTTCTCCCAAATAAATCACATCTTCTCCAAGAAATACCAGGTTTCCCCCTTCAAATAGGACCTTTTCACCCACAAATACATGTTTTATCACCAAAACAGGACACTTTCTTCAGGAAATGCCACATTTCTCCCAAATAGATCACATCTCCTCCAAGAAATACCAGAATTCCTCCTGAAATAGGAACTTTTCTCCCACAAGTATCACCCTTCTCCCCCCAAATAGGACATTTTCTTCCAGACATGCCACATATCACCCAAAAATATCACATCTTCTCCAAGAAATACCAGGATACCCCCTTCAAATAGGACCTTTTCACCCACAAGTACCTCTTTTATCTCCCCAAATGGGACAGTTTCCTCCAGACATGCCACATTTCTCCCAAATAGATCACATCTTCTCCAAGAAATACCAGGTTTCCCCCTTCAAATAGGACCTTTTCACCCACAAATACCTCTTTGATCCCCAAAAGAGGACAGTTTCTGCCAGAAATGCCGCATTTCTCCCAAATATATCACATCTTCTCCAAGAAATACCAGGATTCCTCCTGAAATAGAACCTTTTCACCCACTAATACCTCTTTTATCCCTAAAATACGACAGTTTCTTCCAGAAATGCCACATTTCTCCCAAATAGATCACATCTTCTCCAAGAAATACCAGGATACCTCCTGAAATAGGACCTTTTCTCCCACAAATACCAGCCTTCTCCCCCCAAATAGGACAGTTTCTTCCAGAAATGCCACATTTCTCCCAAATATATCACATCTTCTCCAAGAAATACCAGCTTTCCCCCTTCAAATAGGACCTTATCACCCACAAATACCTCTTTTATCCCCAAAAGAGGACAGTTTCTTCCAGAAATGCCACATTTCTCCCAAATATATCACATCTCCTCCAAGAAATACCAGGATTCCTCCTGAAATAGGACCTTTTCTCCCACAAGTACCAGCCTTCTCCCCCCAAATAGGACATTTTCTTCCTGACATGCCACATTTCTCCCAAATAGATCACATCTTCTCCAAGAAATACCAGGTTTTCCCCTTCAAATAGGACCTTTTCACCCACAAATACCTCTTTTATCCCCAAAAGAGGACAGTTTCTTCCAGGAATGCCACATTTCTCCGAAATATATCACATCTTCTCCAAGAAATAACAGGTTTCCCCCTTCAAATACAACGTTTTCACCCACAAATACCTGTTTTATCCCCAAAAGAGGACAGTTTCTTCCAGAAATGCCTGATTTCTCCCAAATATACCACATCTTCTCCAAGAAATACCAGGTTTCCCCCTTCAAATAGGACCTTTTCACCCACAAATACCTCTTTTATCCCCAAAATAGGACAGTTTCTTCCAGACATGCCACATTTCTCCCAAATATATCACATCTTCTCCAAGAAATACCAGCTTTCCCCCTTCAAATAGGACCTTTTCACCCACAAATGCCTCTTTTATCCCCAAAAGAGGACAGTTTCTTCCAGACATGCCACATTTCTCCCAAATATATCACATCTTCTCCAAGAAATACCAGCTTTCCCCCTTCAAATAGGACCTTTTCAACCACAAATACCTGTTTTATGCCCAAAATACGACAGTTTCTTCCAGAAATGCCACATTTCTCCCAAATATATCACATCTTCTCCAAGAAATACCACGTTTCCCCCTTCAAATAGGACCTTTTCTCCATGAAATACCTCTTTTATCCCCAAAATAGGACATTTTCTTCCAGAAATGCCACATTTCTCCCAAATAGATCACATCTTCTCCAAGAAATACCAGGGTTCCCCCTTCAAATAGGATCTTTTCAACCACTAATACCTCTTTTATCCCCAAAATAGGACAGTTTCTTCCGGAAAGGCCACATTTCTCCCAAATATATCACATCTTCTCCAAGAAATGCCAGGATGCCTCCTGAAATAGGACCTTCTCACCCAAAACTACCAGCCTTCTTCCCCCAAATTGAACATTTTCTTCCAGAAACGCCACATTTCTCCCAAATATATCATATCTTCTCCAAGAAATACCAGGATTCCTCCTGAAATAGGACCTTCTCACCCAAAACTACCAGCCTTCTTCCCCCAAATTGAACATTTTCTTCCAGAAACGCCACATTTCTCCCAAATATATCATATCTTCTCCAAGAAATACCAGGATTCCTCCTGAAATAGGACCTTCTCACCCAAAACTACCAGCCTTCTCCACCCAAATTGGACATTTTCTACCAGAAAGGCCACATTTCTCTCAAATAGATCACATCTTCTCCAAGAAATACCTGGGTTACCCTTTCAAATAGGACCTTTTCTCCCACAAATACCTCGTTTATCCCCAAAATATGACAGTTTCTTCCAGAAAGGCCACATTTCTCCCAAATATATCACATCTTCTCCAAGAAATACCAGGTTTCCCCCTTCAAATAGGACCTTTTCACCCACAAATACCTCTTTGATCCCCAAAATAGGACAGCTTCTTCCAGACATGCCACTTTTCTCCCAAATATATCACATCTTCTCCAAGAAATACCGGGGTTCCCCCTTCAAATAGGACCTTTTCACCCACAAATACCTCTTTTATCCCCAAAAGAGGACAGTTTCTTCCAGAAATGCCACATTTCTCCCAAATAGATCACATCTTCTCCAAGAAATACCAGGTTTCCCCCTTCAAATAGGACCTTTTCACCCACAAGTACCTCTTTTATCCCCCAAATAGGACAGTTTCTTCCAGAAATGCCACATTTCTCCCAAATAGATCACATCTTCTCCAAGAAATACCAGGATTCCTCCTGAAATAGGACCTTTTCTCCCACAAATACCAGCCTTCTCCCCCCAAATAGGACAGTTTCTTCCAGAAATGCCAGATTTCTCCCAAATATATCACATCTTCTCCAAGAAATACCAGCTTTCCCCCTTCAAATAGGACCTTATCACCCACAAATACCTCTTTTATCCCCAAAAGAGGACAGTTTCTTCCAGAAATGCCACATTTCTCCCAAATATATCACATCTTCTCCAAGAAATACCATGTTTCCCCCTTCAAATAGGACCTTTTCACCCACAAATGCCTCTTTTATCCCCAAAAGAGGACAGTTTCTTCCAGACATGCCACATTTCTCCCAAATATATCACATCTTCTCCAAGAAATACCAGCTTTCCCCCTTCAAATAGGACCTTTTCAACCACAAATACCTGTTTTATGCCCAAAATACGACAGTTTCTTCCAGAAATGCCACATTTCTCCCAAATATATCACATCTTCTCCAAGAAATACCACGTTTCCCCCTTCAAATAGGACCTTTTCTCCATGAAATACCTCTTTTATCCCCAAAATAGGACATTTTCTTCCAGAAATGCCACATTTCTCCCAAATAGATCACATCTTCTCCAAGAAATACCAGGGTTCCCCCTTCAAATAGGATCTTTTCAACCACTAATACCTCTTTTATCCCCAAAATAGGACAGTTTCTTCCGGAAAGGCCACATTTCTCCCAAATATATCACATCTTCTCCAAGAAATGCCAGGATGCCTCCTGAAATAGGACCTTCTCACCCAAAACTACCAGCCTTCTTCCCCCAAATTGAACATTTTCTTCCAGAAACGCCACATTTCTCCCAAATATATCATATCTTCTCCAAGAAATACCAGGATTCCTCCTGAAATAGGACCTTCTCACCCAAAACTACCAGCCTTCTCCACCCAAATTGGACATTTTCTACCAGAAAGGCCACATTTCTCTCAAATAGATCACATCTTCTCCAAGAAATACCTGGGTTACCCTTTCAAATAGGACCTTTTCTCCCACAAATACCTCGTTTATCCCCAAAATATGACAGTTTCTTCCAGAAAGGCCACATTTCTCCCAAATATATCACATCTTCTCCAAGAAATACCAGGTTTCCCCCTTCAAATAGGACCTTTTCACCCACAAATACCTCTTTGATCCCCAAAATAGGACAGCTTCTTCCAGACATGCCACTTTTCTCCCAAATATATCACATCTTCTCCAAGAAATACCGGGGTTCCCCCTTCAAATAGGACCTTTTCACCCACAAATACCTCTTTTATCCCCAAAAGAGGACAGTTTCTTCCAGAAATGCCACATTTCTCCCAAATAGATCACATCTTCTCCAAGAAATACCAGGTTTCCCCCTTCAAATAGGACCTTTTCACCCACAAGTACCTCTTTTATCCCCCAAATAGGACAGTTTCTTCCAGAAATGCCACATTTCTCCCAAATAGATCACATCTTCTCCAAGAAATACCAGGATTCCTCCTGAAATAGGACCTTTTCTCCCACAAATACCAGCCTTCTCCCCCCAAATAGGACAGTTTCTTCCAGAAATGCCAGATTTCTCCCAAATATATCACATCTTCTCCAAGAAATACCAGCTTTCCCCCTTCAAATAGGACCTTATCACCCACAAATACCTCTTTTATCCCCAAAAGAGGACAGTTTCTTCCAGAAATGCCACAATTCTCCCAAATATATCACATCTTCTCCAAGAAATACCATGTTTCCCCCTTCAAATAGGACCTTTTCACCCACAAATACCTCTTTTATCCCCAAAAGAGGACAGTTTCTTCCAGAAATGCCACATTTCTCCCAAATATATCACATCTTCTCCAAGAAATACCATGTTTCCCCCTTCAAATAGGACCTTTTCACCCACAAATACCTCTTTTATCCCCAAAAGAGGACAGTTTCTTCCTGACATGCCACATTTCTCCCAAATATATCACATCTTCTCCAAGAAATAACAGGTTTCCCCCTTCAAATACAACGTTTTCACCCACAAATACCTGTTTTATCCCCAAAAGAGGACAGTTTCTTCCAGAAATGCCTGATTTCTCCCAAATATACCACATCTTCTCCAAGAAATACCAGGTTTCCCCCTTCAAATACAACGTTTTCACCCACAAATACCTCTTTTATCCCCAAAATAGGACAGTTTCTTCCAGACATGCCACATTTCTCCCAAATATATCACATCTTCTCCAAGAAATACCAGCTTTCCCCCTTCAAATAGGACCTTTTCACCCACAAATGCCTCTTGTATCCCCAAAAGAGGACAGTTTTTTCCAGACATGCCACATTTCTCCCAAATATATCACATCTTCTCCAAGAAATACCAGCTTTCCCCCTTCAAATAGGACCTTTTCAACCACAAATACCTGTTTTATGCCCAAAATACGACAGTTTCTTCCAGAAATGCCACATTTCTCCCAAATATATCACATCTTCTCCAAGAAATACCACGTTTCCCCCTTCAAATAGGACCTTTTCACCCACAAATACCTCTTTTATCCCCAAAATAGGACAGCTTCTTCCAGACATGCCACTTTTCTCCCAAATATATCACATCTTCTCCAAGAAATACCGGGGTTCCCCCTTCAAATAGGACCTTATCACCCACAAATACCTCTTTTATCCCCAAAAGAGGACAGTTTCTTCCAGAAATGCCACATTTCTCCCAAATATATCACATCTTCTCCAAGAAATACCAGGGTTCCCCCTTCAAATAGGACCTTTTCACCCACAAATACGTCTTTTATCCCCCAAATAGGACAGTTTCTTCCAGAAATGCCACATTTCTCCCAAATAGATCACATCTTCTCCAAGAAATACCAGGATTCCTCCTGAAATAGGACCTTTTCTCCCACAAATACCAGCCTTCTCCCCCCAAATAGGACAGTTTCTTCCAGAAATGCCAGATTTCTCCCAAATATATCACATCTTCTCATAGAAATACCAGCTTTCCCCCTTCAAATAGGACCTTATCACCCACAAATACCTCTTTTATCCCCAAAAGAGGACAGTTTCTTCCAGAAATGCCACATTTCTCCCAAATATATCACATCTTCTCCAAGAAATACCATGTTTCCCCCTTCAAATAGGACCTATTCACCCACAAATACCTCTTTGATACCCAAAAGAGGACAGTTTCTTCCAGGAATGCCACATTTCTCCCTAATATATCACCTCTTCTCCAAGAAATACCAGCTTTCCCCCTTCAAATAGGACCTTTTCACCCACAAATACCTGTTTTATCACCAAAACAGGACACTTTCTTCAGGAAATGCCACATTTCTCCCAAATAGATCACATCTCCTCCAAGAAATACCAGAATTCCTCCTGAAATAGGAACTTTTCTCCCACAAGTACCACCCTTCTCCCCCCAAATAGGACATTTTCTTCCAGACATGCCACATATCACCCAAAAATATCACATCTTCTCCAAGAAATACCAGGATACCCCCTTCAAATAGGACCTTATCACCCACAAGTACCTCTTTTATCTCCCCAAATAGGACAGTTTCCTCCAGACATGCCACATTTCTCCCAAATAGATCACATCTTCTCCAAGAAATACCCGGTTTCCCCCTTCAAATAGGACCTTTTCACCCACAAATACCTCTTTGATCCCCAAAAGAGGACATTTTCTTCCAGAAAGGCCACATTTCTCCCAAATATATCACATCTTCTCCAAGAAATACCAGGATTCCTCCTGAAATAGGACCTTTTCACCCACAAATACCTCTTTTATCCCTAAAATACGACAGTTTCTTCCAGAAATGCCACATTTCTCCCAAATAGATCACATCTTCTCCAAGAAATACCAGGATTCCTCCTGAAATAGGACCTTTTCTCCCACAAATACCAGCCTTCTCCCCCCAAATAGGACAGTTTCTTCCAGAAATGCCACATTTCTCCCAAATATATCACATCTTCTCCAAGAAATACCAGCTTTCCCCCTTCAAATAGGACCTTTTCACCCACAAATACCTCTTTTATCCCCAAAATACGACAGTTTCTTCCAGAAATGCCACATTTCTCCCAAATATATCACATCTTCTCCAAGAAATACCATGTTTCCCCCTTCAAATAGGACCTTATCACCCACAAATACCTCTTTTATCCCCAAAAGAGGACAGTTTCTTCCAGGAATGCCACATTTCTCCCAAATATATCACATCTTCTCCAAGAAATAACAGGTTTCCCCCTTCAAATACAACGTTTTCACCCACAAATACCTGTTTTATGCCCAAAAGAGGACAGTTTCTTCCAGAAATGCCTGATTTCTCCCAAATACACCACATCTTCTCCAAGAAATACCAGGGTTCCCCCTTCAAATAGGATCTTTTCAACCACTAATACCTCTTTTATCCCCAAAATAGGACAGTTTCTTCCGGAAAGGCCACATTTCTCCCAAATATATCACATCTTCTCCAAGAAATGCCAGGATGCCTCCTGAAATAGGACCTTCTCACCCAAAACTACCAGCCTTCTCCCCCCAAATTGGACATTTTCTTCCAGAAAGGCCACATTTCTCCCAAATATATCATATCTTCTCCAAGAAATACCAGGATTCCTCCTGAAATAGGACCTTCTCACCCAAAACAACCAGCCTTCTCCCCCCAAATTGGACATTTTCTTCCAGAAAGGCCACATTTCTCCCAAATAGATCACATCTTCTCCAAGAAATACCAGCTTTCCCCCTTCAAATAGGACCTTTTCTCCCACAAATACCTCGTTTATCCCCAAAATAGGACAGTTTCTTCCAGACATGCCACATTTCTCCCAAATATATCACATCTTCTCCAAGAAATACCAGCTTTCCCCCTTCAAATAGGACCTTTTCAACCACAAATACCTGTTTTATGCCCAAAATACGACAGTTTCTTCCAGAAATGCCACATTTCTCCCAAATATATCACATCTTCTCCAAGAAATACCACGTTTCCCCCTTCAAATAGGACCTTTTCACCCACAAATACCTCTTTTATCCCCAAAATAGGACAGCTTCTTCCAGACATGCCACTTTTCTCCCAAATATATCACATCTTCTCCAAGAAATACCGGGGTTCCCCCTTCAAATAGGACCTTATCACCCACAAATACCTCTTTTATCCCCAAAAGAGGACAGTTTCTTCCAGAAATGCCACATTTCTCCCAAATATATCACATCTTCTCCAAGAAATACCAGGGTTCCCCCTTCAAATAGGACCTTTTCACCCACAAATACGTCTTTTATCCCCCAAATAGGACAGTTTCTTCCAGAAAGGCCACATTTCTCCCAAATAGATCACATCTTCTCCAAGAAATACCAGGATTCCTCCTGAAATAGGACCTTTTCTCCCACAAATACCAGCCTTCTCCCCCCAAATAGGACAGTTTCTTCCAGAAATGCCAGATTTCTCCCAAATATATCACATCTTCTCATAGAAATACCAGCTTTCCCCCTTCAAATAGGACCTTATCACCCACAAATACCTCTTTTATCCCCAAAAGAGGACAGTTTCTTCCAGAAATGCCACATTTCTCCCAAATATATCACATCTTCTCCAAGAAATACCATGTTTCCCCCTTCAAATAGGACCTATTCACCCACAAATACCTCTTTGATACCCAAAAGAGGACAGTTTCTTCCAGGAATGCCACATTTCTCCCTAATATATCACCTCTTCTCCAAGAAATACCAGCTTTCCCCCTTCAAATAGGACCTTTTCACCCACAAATACCTGTTTTATCCCCAAAACAGGACACTTTCTTCAGGAAATGCCACATTTCTCCCAAATAGATCACATCTCCTCCAAGAAATACCAGAATTCCTCCTGAAATAGGAACTTTTCTCCCACAAGTACCACCCTTCTCCCCCCAAATAGGACATTTTCTTCCAGACATGCCACATATCACCCAAAAATATCACATCTTCTCCAAGAAATACCAGGATACCCCCTTCAAATAGGACCTTATCACCCACAAGTACCTCTTTTATCTCCCCAAATAGGACAGTTTCCTCCAGACATGCCACATTTCTCCCAAATAGATCACATCTTCTCCAAGAAATACCCGGTTTCCCCCTTCAAATAGGACCTTTTCACCCACAAATACCTCTTTGATCCCCAAAAGAGGACATTTTCTTCCAGAAAGGCCACATTTCTCCCAAATATATCACATCTTCTCCAAGAAATACCAGGATTCCTCCTGAAATAGGACCTTTTCACCCACAAATACCTCTTTTATCCCTAAAATACGACAGTTTCTTCCAGAAATGCCACATTTCTCCCAAATAGATCACATCTTCTCCAAGAAATACCAGGATTCCTCCTGAAATAGGACCTTTTCTCCCACAAATACCAGCCTTCTCCCCCAAATAGGACAGTTTCTTCCAGAAATGCCACATTTCTCCCAAATATATCACATCTTCTCCAAGAAATACCAGCTTTCCCCCTTCAAATAGGACCTTTTCACCCACAAATACCTCTTTTATCCCCAAAATACGACAGTTTCTTCCAGAAATGCCACATTTCTCCCAAATATATCACATCTTCTCCAAGAAATACCATGTTTCCCCCTTAAAATAGGACCTTATCACCCACAAATACCTCTTTTATCCCCAAAAGAGGACAGTTTCTTCCAGGAATGCCACATTTCTCCCAAATATATCACATCTTCTCCAAGAAATAACAGGTTTCCCCCTTCAAATACAACGTTTTCACCCACAAATACCTGTTTTATGCCCAAAAGAGGACAGTTTCTTCCAGAAATGCCTGATTTCTCCCAAATACACCACATCTTCTCCAAGAAATACCAGGGTTCCCCCTTCAAATAGGATCTTTTCAACCACTAATACCTCTTTTATCCCCAAAATAGGACAGTTTCTTCCGGAAAGGCCACATTTCTCCCAAATATATCACATCTTCTCCAAGAAATGCCAGGATGCCTCCTGAAATAGGACCTTCTCACCCAAAACTACCAGCCTTCTCCCCCCAAATTGGACATTTTCTTCCAGAAAGGCCACATTTCTCCCAAATATATCATATCTTCTCCAAGAAATACCAGGATTCCTCCTGAAATAGGACCTTCTCACCCAAAACAACCAGCCTTCTCCCCCCAAATTGGACATTTTCTTCCAGAAAGGCCACATTTCTCCCAAATAGATCACATCTTCTCCAAGAAATACCAGCTTTCCCCCTTCAAATAGGACCTTTTCTCCCACAAATACCTCGTTTATCCCCAAAATAGGACAGTTTCTTCCAGACATGCCACATTTCTCCCAAATATATCACATCTTCTCCAAGAAATACCAGGTTTCCCCCTTCAAATAGGACCTTTTCACCCACAAATACCTGTTTTATCCCCAAAATAGGACAGCTTCTTCCAGACATGCCACTTTTCTCCCAAATAGATCACATCTTCTCCAAGAAATACCGGGGTTCCCCCTTCAAATAGGACCTTTTCACCCACAAATACGTCTTTTATCCCCCAAATAGGACAGTTTCTTCCAGAAATGCCACATTTCTCCCAAATAGATCACATCTTCTCCAAGAAATACCAGGATTCCTCCTGAAATAGGACCTTTTCTCCCACAAATACCAGCCTTCTCCCCCCAAATAGGACAGTTTCTTCCAGAAATGCCAGATTTCTCCCAAATATATCACATCTTCTCCAAGAAATACCAGCTTTCCCCCTTCAAATAGGACCTTATCACCCACAAATACCTCTTTTATCCCCAAAAGAGGACAGTTTCTTCCAGAAATGCCACATTTCTCCCAAATATATCACATCTTCTCCAAGAAATACCAGGGTTCCCCCTTCAAATAGGACCTATTCACCCACAAATACCTCTTTGATCCCCAAAAGAGGACAGTTTCTTCCAGGAATGCCACATTTCTCCCAAATATATCACATCTTCTCCAAGAAATACCAGCTTTCCCCCTTCAAATAGGACCTTTTCACCCACAAATACCTGTTTTATCACCAAAACAGGACACTTTCTTCAGGAAATGCCACATTTCTCCCAAATAGATCACATCTCCTCCAAGAAATACCAGAATTCCTCCTGAAATAGGAACTTTTCTCCCACAAGTATCACCCTTCTCCCCCCAAATAGGACATTTTCTTCCAGACATGCCACATATCACCCAAAAATATCACATCTTCTCCAAGAAATACCAGGATACCCCCTTCAAATAGGACCTTTTCACCCACAAGTACCTCTTTTATCTCCCCAAATAGGACAGTTTCCTCCAGAAATGCCACATTTCTCCCAAATAGATCACATCTTCTCCAAGAAATACCAGGTTTCCCCCTTCAAATAGGACCTTTTCACCCACAAATACCTCTTTGATCCCCAAAAGAGGACAGTTTCTTATAGAAAGGCCACATTTCTCCCAAATATATCACATCTTCTCCAAGAAATACCAGGATTCCTCCTGAAATAGGACCTTTTCACCCACAAATACCTCTTTTATCCCTCAAATAAGACAGTTTCTTCCAGAAATGCCACATTTCTCCCAAATAGATCACATCTTCTCCAAGAAATACCAGGATTCCTCCTGAAATAGGACCTTTTCTCCCACAAATGCCAGCCTTCTCCCCCCAAATAGGACAGTTTCTTCCAGAAATGCCACATTTCTCCCAAACATATCACATCTTCTCCAAGAAATACCAGCTTTCCCCCTTCAAATAGGACCTTTTCACCCACAAATACCTCTTTTATCCCCAGAAGAGGACAGTTTCTTCCAGAAATGCCACATTTCTCCCAAATATATCACATCTTCTCCAAGAAATACCATGTTTCCCCCTTCAAATAGGACCTTATCACCCACAAATACCTCTTTTATCCCCAAAAGAGGACAGTTTCTTCCAGGAATGCCACATTTCTCCCAAATATATCACATCTTCTCCAAGAAATAACAGGTTTCCCCCTTCAAATACAACGTTTTCACCCACAAATACCTGTTTTATGCCCAAAAGAGGACAGTTTCTTCCAGAAATGCCTGAATTCTCCCAAATATACCACATCTTCTCCAAGAAATACCAGGTTTCCCCCTTCAAATAGGACCTTTTCACCCACAAATACCTCTTTTATCCCCAAAATAGGACAGTTTCTTCCAGACATGCCACATTTCTCCCAAATATATCACATCTTCTCCAAGAAATACCAGGGTTCCCCCTTCAAATAGGACCTTTTCACCCACAAATGCCTCTTGTATCCCCAAAAGAGGACAGTTTCTTCCAGACATGCCACATTTCTCCCAAATATATCACATCTTCTCCAAGAAATACCAGCTTTCCCCCTTCAAATAGGACCTTTTCAACCACAAATACCTGTTTTATGCCCAAAATACGACAGTTTCTTCCAGAAATGCCACATTTCTCCCAAATAGATCACATCTTCTCCTAGAAATACCAGGGTTCCCCCTTCAAATAGGATCTTTTCAACCACTAATACCTCTTTTATCCCCAAAAGAGGACAGTTTCTTCCGGAAAGGCCACATTTCTCCCAAATATATCACATCTTCTCCAAGAAATGCCAGGATTACTCCTGAAATAGGACCTTCTCACCCAAAACTACCAGCCTTCTCCCCCCAAATTGGACATTTTCTTCCAGAAATGCCACATTTCTCCCAAATATATCATATCTTCTCCAAGAAATACCAGGATTCCTCCTGAAATAGGACCTTCTCACCCAAAACTACCAGCCTTCTCCACCCAAATTGGACATTTTCTTCCAGAAAGGCCACATTTCTCCCAAATAGATCACATCTTCTCCAAGAAATACCTGGGTTCCCCCTTCAAATAGGACCTTTTCTCCCGCAAATACCTCGTTTATCCCCAAAATAGGACAGTTTCTTCCAGAAAGGCCACATTTCTCCCAAATATATCACATCTTCTCCAAGAAATACCAGGTTTCCCCCTGGGAATAGGACCTTTTCACCCACAAATACCTCTTTTATCCCCAAAATAGGACAGCTTCTTCCAGACATGCCACTTTTCTCCCAAATATATCACATCTTCTCCAAGAAATACCGGGGTTCCCCCTTCAAATAGGACCTTATCACCCACAAATACCTCTTTTATCCCCAAAAGAGGACAGTTTCTTCCAGAAATGCCACATTTCTCCCAAATATATCACATCTTCTCCAAGAAATACCAGGATTCCCCCTTCAAATAGGACCTTTTCACCCACAAATACCTCTTTTATCCCCCAAATAGGACAGTTTCTTCCAGAAATGCCAGATTTCTCCCAAATAGATCACATCTTCTCCAAGAAATAACAGGTTTCCCCCTTCAAATACAACGTTTTCACCCACAAATACCTGTTTTATCCCCAAAAGAGGACAGTTTCTTCCTGAAATGCCTGATTTCTCCCAAATATACCACATCTTCTCCAAGAAATACCAGGTTTCCCCCTTCAAATAGGACCTTTTCACCCACAAATACCTGTTTTATCCCCAAAATAGGGCAGTTTCTTCCAGACATGCCACATTTCTCCCAAATATATCACATCTTCTCCAAGAAATACCAGGTTTCCCCCTTCAAATAGGACCTTTTCACCCACAAATACCTCTTTGATCCCCAAAAGAGGACAGTTTCTTATAGAATGGCCACATTTCTCCCAAATATATCACATCTTCTCCAAGAAATACCAGGATTCCTCCTGAAATAGGACCTTTTCACCCACAAATACCTCTTTTATCCCTCAAAGAGGACAGTTTCTTCCAGAAATGCCACATTTCTCCCAAATATATCACATCTTCTCCAAGAAATACCAGCTTTCCCCCTTCAAATAGGACCTTTTCACCAACAAATACCTGTTTCATGCCCAAAATACGACAGTTTCTTCCAGAAATGCCACATTCCTCCCAAATATATCACATCTTCTCCAAGAAATACCAGGTTTCCCCCTTGAATTAGGACATTTTCTCCATGAAATACCTCTTTTATCCCCAAAAGAGGACATTTTCTTCCAGAAATGCCACATTTCTCCCAAATATATCACATCTTCTCCAAGAAATACCAGCTTTCCCCATTCAAATAGGACCTTTTCACCCACTAATACCTGTTTTATCCCCAAAAGAGGACAGTTTCTTCCGGAAAGGCCACATTTCTCCCAAATAGATCACATCTTCTCCAAGAAATGCCAGGATTCCTCCTGAAATAGGACCTTCTCACCCAAAACTACCAGCCTTCTCCCCCCAAATTGGACATTTTCTTCCAGACATGCCACATTTCTCCCAAATAAATCACATCTTCTCCAAGAAATACCAGCTTTCCCCCTTCATATAGGACCTTTTCACCCACAAATACCTGTTTTATCACCAAAAGAGGACACTTTCTTCTGGAAATGCCACATTTCTCCCAAATAGATCACATCTTCTCCAAGAAATACCAGGGTTCCCTCTTCAAATAGGACCTTATCACCCACAAATACCTCTTTTATCCCCAAAAGAGGACAGTTTCTTCCAGACATGCCACATTTCTCCCAAATATATCACATCTTCTCCAAGAAATACCGGGGTTCCCCCTTCAAATAGGACCTTTTCACCCACAAATACCTCTTTTATCCCCAAAATAGGACAGTTTCTTCCAGAAATGCCACATTTCTCCCAAATATATCACATCTTCTCCAAGAAATAACAGCTTTCCCCCTTCAAATACAATGTTTTCACCCACAAATACCTCTTTTATCCCCAAAAGAGGACAGTTTCTTCCAGAAATGCCACATTTCTCCCAAATAGATCACATCTTCTCCAAGAAATACCAGGTTTCCCCCTTCAAATAGGACCTTTTCACCCACAAATACCTCTTTTATCCCCAAAAGAGGACAGTTTCTTCCTGACATGCCACATTTCTCCCAAATATATCACATCTTCTCCAAGAAATAACAGGTTTCCCCCTTCAAATAGGACCTTTTCGACCACAAATACCTTTTTTAACCCTCAAATTGTACATATTCTTCCAGAAATGCCAGATTTCTCCCAAATATATCACATCTTCTCCAAGAAATACCAGGTTTCCCCCTTCAAATAGGACCTTTTCACCCACAAATACCTCTTTTATCCCCAAAAGAGGACAGTTTCTTCCAGAAATGCCACATTTCTCCCAAATATGTCATATCTTCTCCAAGAAATACCAGGTTTCCCCCTTCAAATAGGAAATTTTCACCCACAAATACCTGTTTTATCCCCAAAAGAGGACAGTTTCTACTTGAAATGCCAGATTTCTCCCAAATAGATCACATCTTCTCCAAGAAATACCAGCTTTCCCCCTTCAAATAAGACCTTTTCACCCACAAATACCTCTTTTATCCCCAAAAGAGGACAGTTTCTTCCAGAAATGCCACATTTCTCCCAAATATGTCATATCTTCTCCAAGAAATACCAGGTTTCCCCCTTCAAATAGGAAATTTTCACCCACAAATACCTGTTTTATCCCCAAAAGAGGACAGTTTCTACTTGAAATGCCAGATTTCTCCCAAATAGATCACATCTTCTCCAAGAAATACCAGCTTTCCCCCTTCAAATAAGACCTTTTCACCCACAAATACCTCTTTTATCCCCAAAAGAGGACAGTTTCTTCCAGAAATGCCACATTTCTCCCAAATAGATCACATCTCCTCCAAGAAATACCGGGATTCCTCCTGAAATAGGAACTTTTCTCCCACAAGTACCACCCTTCTCCCCCCAAATAGGACATTTTCTTCCAGAAATGCCACATATCACCCAAATATATCACATCTTCTCCAAGAAATACCAGGATACCCCCTTCAAATAGGGCCTTTTCAAACACAAGTACCTCTTTTATCCTCAAAATAGAACAGTTTCTTCCAGAAAGGCCACATTTCACCCAAACATATCACATCTTCTCCAAGAAATGCCAGGATACCCCCTTCAAATAGGACCTTTTCACCCACAAGTACCTGTTTTATCCCCAAAATAGGACAGTTTCTTCCAGAAATGCCACATTTCTCCCAAATAGATCACATCTTCTCCAAGAAATACCAGCTTTCCCCCTTCAAATAGGACGTTTTCACCCACAAATACCTCTTTTATCCCCAAAAGGGGACAGTTTCTTATAGAAAGGCCACATTTCTCCCAAATATATCACATCTTCTCCAAGAAATACCAGGATTCCTCCTGAAATAGGACCTTTTCACCCACAAATACCTCTTTGATCCCCAAAAGAGGACAGTTTCTTCCAGACATGCCACATTTCTCCCAAATATATCACATCTTCTCCAAGAAATACCAGGATTCCTCCTGAAATAGGACCTTTTCTCCCACAAATACCAGCCTTCTCCCCCCAAATAGGACATTTTCTTCCAGAAAGGCCACATTTCTCCCAAATATATCACATCTTCTCCAAGAAATAACAGGGTTCCCCCTTCAAATAGGACCTTATCACCCACAAATACCTCTTTTATCCCCAAAATAGAACAGTTACGTCCAGAAATGCCACATTTCTCCCAAATATATCACATCTTCTCCAAGAAATACCAGGTTTCCTCCTTGAAATAGGACCTTTTCACCCACAAATGCCTCTTGTATCCCCAAAAGAGGACAGTTTCTTCCAGACATGCCAGATTTCTCCCAAATATATCACATCTTTTCAAAGAAATACCAGCTTTCCCTCTTCAAATAGGACCTTTTCACCCACAAATACCTCTTTTATCCCCAAAGGAGGACAGTTTCTTCCAGAAATGCCACATTTCTCCCAAATATATCACATCTCCAAGAAATACCAGGTTTCCTCCTGAAATAGGACCTTGTCACCCACAGATTCCTGTTTTATCCTTTTGTTCCGAGCGACTTTTCGTTTTGGAGTGTTTATCCTGTGCTACACTTCAGCATTCTGTGACGAATAAAATAGAAGAGTAAAGCCCCACTTATAAGGCAGCTAGAAGGTCCAGTAGCCACACACATTGTGCTTTCAGGGAGGACGTTCCAGAAAGTCGAGAGTTGTGGCTTCTTTCCTGCGGAGAAAAAAAACCCTGTTTTCAGGCAATGCAGGACGCTGAATTCGCTCCTTCTCGGCATTTCAATACCGCTCCTTCGCTCTCGTGGCTCGAAAGCGGCACTCGCGCTGAACCGCTCCGGAGAGTCTGCAGTTGCTGTCCGGTCCATCGCGGTTCTGCCCGAGTGCCGCTTGCAGCCTTCAGCAGCGGTCTCGTTTCTCTCGGATGCCGGGAAAGAGCGACTTCAGCCGGATGCTTTTCTCCGACGAGTGAGCGGCTTCCTCTGCGCACATCGCAATGGAGAGCTTCTGACTTCTCCATGTGTCCATGCAGAATGCACTACGCTTCTCTCTCTTTCTTATCCCTTCCTTCCGAGCGACATTTCGTTTTGGAGTGTTTATCCGATGCTACACTTCAGCATTCTGTGACGAATAGAGTAGAAGAGAAAAGCCCCACTAATAAGGCAGCTAGAAGGTCCAGTAGCCACACACGTTGTGCTTTCAGGGAGGACGTTCCAGAAAGTCGAGAGTTGTGGCTTCTTTCCTGCGGAGAAAAAAAACCCTGTTTTCAGGCAATGCAGGACGCTGAATTCGTTCCTTCTCGGCATTTCAATACCGCTCCTTCGCTCTCGTGGCTCGAAAGCGGCACTCGCTCTGAACCGCTCCGGAGAGTCTGCAGTTGCTGTCCGGTCCATCGCGGTTCTGCCCGAGTGCCGCTTGCAGCCTTCAGCAGCGGTCTCGTTTCTCTCGGATGCCGGGAAAGAGCGACTTCAGCCGGATGCTTTTCTCCGACGAGTGAGCGGCTTCCTCTGCGCACATCGCAATGGAGAGCTTCTGACTTCTCCATGTGTCCATGCAGAATGCACTACGCTTCTCTCTCTTTCTTATCCCTTCCTTCCGAGCGACATTTCGTTTTGGAGTGTTTATCCGATGCTACACTTCAGCATTCTGTGACGAATAGAGTAGAAGGGAAAAGCCCCACTAATAAGGCAGCTAGAAGTTCGAGGAGCGACACACGGAGTGCTTTCAGGGAGGACGTTCCAGAAAGTCGAGAGTTGTGGCTTGTTTCCTGCGGAGAAAAAACCCCCTGTTTTCAGGCTATTCAGTAGTCTGCAACTGCAGACTGTCCGGTGTGGTTCAGCGCAAATGCCGCTTTCGAGCCACGAGAGAGGAGGAGCGGCATTCCTATGCCGAGAACGAGCGAATTCAGCCTACTGCATTGCCTGAAAACAGGGGGTTTTTTCTCCGCAGGAAAGAAGCCACAACTCTCGACTTTCTGGAACGTCCTCCCCGAAAGCACTACGTGCGTTGCTCCTCGAACTTCTAGCTGCCTTATTAGTGGGGTTTTTCTCTTCTACTCTATTCGTCACAGAATGCTGAAGTGTAGCAGCGGATAAACACTCCAAAACGAAATGTCGCTCGGAAGGAAGGGATAAGAATGAGAGAGAAGCGTAGTGCATTCTGCATGGACACATGGAGAAGTCAGAAGCTCTCCATTGCGATGTGCGCAGAAGAAGCCGCTCACTCGTCGGAGCAAAGCATCCGGCTGAAGTCGCTCTTTCCCGGCATCCGAGAGAAACGAGAGCGCTGCTGAAGGCTGCAAGCGGCACTCGGGCAGAACCGCGATGGACCGGACAGCAACTGCAGACTCTCCGGAGCGGTTCAGCGCGAGTGCCGCTTTCGAGCCACGAGATCGAAGGAGCGGTATTGAAATGCCGAGAAGGAGCGAATTCAGCGTCCAACATTGCCTGAAAACAGGGTTTTTTTTCTCCGCAGGAAAGAAGCCACAACTCTCGACTTTCTGGAACGTCCACCCTGAAAGCACAACGTATGTCGCTCCTCGAACTTCTAGATCACTTATTAGTGTGGTTTCCACTTCTACTCTATTCGTCACAGAATGTTGAAGTGTAGCATCGGATAAACACTCCAAAACGAAATGTCGCTCGGAAGAAAGGGATAAGAATGAGAGAGAAGCGTAGTGCATTCTGCATGGACACATGGAGAAGTCAGAAGCGCTCCATTGCGATGTGCGCAGAAGAAGCCGCTCACTCGTCGGAGAAAAGCATCCGGCTGAAGTCGCTCTTTCCCGGCATCCGAGAGAAACGAGAGCGCTGCTGAAGGCTGCAAGCGGCACTCGGGCAGAACCGCGATGGACCGGACAGCAACTGCAGACTCTCCGGAGCGGTTCAGCGCGAGTGCCGCTTTCGAGCCACGAGAGCGAAGGAGCGGTATTGAAATGCCGAGAAGGAGCGAATTCAGCGTCCTGCAATGCCTGAAAACAGGGGTATTTTTCTCCGCAGGAAAGAAGCCACAACTCTCGACTTTCTGGAACGTCCTCCCTGAAAGCACAATGTGTGTGGCTACTGGACCTTCTAGCTGCCTTATTAGCGGGGCTTTCCTCTTCTATTTTATTCGTCACAGAATGCTGAAGTGTAGCATCGGATAAACACTCCAAAACGAAAAGTCGCTCGGAACAAAGGGATAAAACAGGAATCTGTGGGTGACAAGGTCCTATTTCAGGAGGAAACCTGGTATTTCTTGGAGATGTGATATATTTGGGAGAAATGTGGCATTTCTGGAAGAAACTGTCCTCTTTTGGGGATAAAACAGGTATTTGTGGTTGAAAAGGTCCTTTTGAAGGGGGAAACCTGGTATTTCTTGGAGAAGATGTGATGTATTTGGGAGAAATGTGGCATGTCTGGAAGAAACTGTCCTATTTTGGGGATAAAAGAGGTATTTGTGGGTGATAAGGTCCTATTTGAAGGGGGAAACGTGGTATTTCTTGGAGAAGATGTGATACGTTTGGGAGAAATGTGGCATGTCAGGAGGAAACTGTCCTCTTTTGGGGATAAAAGAGGTATTTGTGGGTGAAAAGGTCCTATTTGAAGGGGGAAACCTGTTATTTCTTGGAGAAGATGTGATATATTTGGGAGAAATGTGGCCTTTCTGGAAGAAACTGTCCTCTTTTGGGGATAAAAGAGGTATTTGTGGGTGAAAAGGTCCTATTTGAAGGGGGAAACCTGGTATTTCTTGGAGAAGATGTGATATATTTGGGAGAAATGTGGCATTTCTGGACGTAACTGTTCTATTTTGGGGACAAAAGAGGTATTTGTGGGTGATAAGGTCCTATTTGAAGGGGGAAAGCTGGTATTTCTTGGAGAAGTTGTGATATATTTGGGGGAAATCTGGCATTTCTGGAAGAAACTGTCCTATTTGGGGGGAGAAGGCTGGTATTTGTGGGTGAAAAGGTCCTCTTTCAGGAGGAATCCTGGTATTTCTTGGAGAAGATGTGATGTATTTGGGAGAAATGTGGCATTTCTGGAAGAAACTGTCCTATTTGAGGGATAAAAGAGGTATTTGTGGGTGAAAAGTTCGTATTTCAGGAGGAATCCTGCTATTTCTTGGAGAAGATGTGATATATTTGGGAGAAATGTGGCCTTTCTGGAAGAAACTGTCCTCTTTTGGGAATAAAAGAGGTATTTGTGGGTGAAAAGGTCATATTTGAAGGAGGAAACCTGGTATTTCTTGGAGAAGATGTGATATATTTGGGAGAAATGTGGCATTTCTGAAAGAAACTGTCCTCTTTTGGGGATAAAAGAGTTTTTTGGGGGGAAAAGGTCCAATTTGAAGGGGGAACCCTGGTATTTCTTGGAGAAGATGTGATATGTTTGGGAGTAATGTGGCCTATCTGGAAGAAACTGTCGTCTTTTGGGGATAAAAGAGGTATTTGTGGGTGAAAAGGTCGTATTTCCAGGGGAAAACCTGGTATTTCTTGGAGAAGATGTGATCTATTTGGGAGAAATATGGCATTTCTGGAAGAAACTGTCCTCATTTGGGGGGAAAAGTCTAGTATTTTGGGAGAAAAGGTCCTATTACAGGAGAAATCCTGGTATTTCTTGGAGGAGATGTGATATGTTTGGGAGAAATGTGGCATGTCTGGAAGAAACTGTTCTATTTTGGGGATAAAACAGGTACTTGTGGGTGAAAATGTCCTATTTGAATGAGGTATCCTGGTATTTCTTGAAGAAGATGTGATATGTTTGGGTGAAATGTGGCATTTCTGGAAGAAACTGTTCTATTTTGGGGATAAAAGAGGTATTTGTAGGTGAAAAGGTCCTATTTGAAGGGGGAAACGTGGTATTTCTTGGAGAAGATGTGATATATTTGGGTGATATGTGGCCTTTCTGGAAGAAAATGTCCTATTTGGGGGGAGAAGGCTGGTATTTGTTGGAGAAAAGTTCCTCTTTCAGGAGGAATCCTGGTATTTCTTGGAGGAGATGTGATATGTTTGGGAGAAATGTGGCATTTCTGGCAGATACTGTCCTATTTTGGGGATAAAAGAGGTATTTGTGGGTGAAAAGGTCCTATTTCCAGGGGAAAAGCTGGTATTTCTTGGAGAAGATGTGATCTATTTGGGACAAATGTGGCATTTCTGGAAGAAACTGTCCTCTTTTGGGGATAAAACAGGTACTTGTGGGTGAAAATTTCCTGTTTGAAGGGGGAAACCTGGCATTTCTTGGAGAAGATGTGATATATTTGGGAGAAATGTGGCATTTCTGGAAGAAAATGTCCTATTTGGGGTGAGAAGCCTGGTATAAGTGGGTGAAAAGGTCCTATTTGAAGGGGGAAACCTGGTATTTCTTGGAGAAGATGTGATCTAATTGGGAGAAATGTGGCATTTCTGGTAGAAACTGTCCTCTTTTGGGGATAAAAGAGGTATTTGTGGGTGAAAAGGTCCTATTTGAAGGGGGAAACGTGGTATTTCTTGGAGAAGATGTGATATATTTGGGAGAAATCTGGCATTTCTGGAAGAATATGTCCAATTTGAGGGATAAAACAGGTATTTGTGGTTGAAAAGGTCCTATTTGAATGGGGAAACCTGGTATTTCTTGGAGAAGATGTGATATGTTTGGGAGAAATGTGGCCTTTCTGGAAGAAACTGTCCTCTTTTGGGGATAAAACAGGTATTTGTGGGTGAAAATTTCCTATTTGAAGGGGGAAACCTGGTATTTTTGGAGAAGATATGACATATTTGGGAGAAATGTGGCATTTCTGGAAGAAAATGTCCTATTTGGGGGGAGAAGCCTGGTATTAGTGGGTGAAAAGTTCCTATTTGAAGGGGGAAAGATGTTATTACTTGTAGAAGATGTGATATATTTGGGAGAAATGTGGCCTTTCTGGAAGAAACTGTCCTCTTTTGGGGATAAAAGAGGTATTTGTGGGTGAAAAGGTCCTATTTGAAGGGGGAAACGTGGTATTTCTTGGAGAAGATGTGATATATTTGGGAGAAATGTGGCCTTTCTGGAAGAAGCTGTCCTATTCTGGGGATAAAACAGGTATTTGTGGGTGAAAAGGTCCTATTTGAAGGGGGAAACGTGGTATTTCTTGGAGAAGATGTGATATATTTGGGAGAAATTTGGCATTCCTGGAAGAAACTGTCCTATTTTGGGGATAAAAGAGGTATTTGTGGGTGAAAACGTCCTATTTGAAGGGGGAAACCTGGTATTTCTTGGAGAAGATGTGATATATTTGGGAGAAATGTGGCATGTCTGGAAGAAACTGTCGTATTTTGGGGATCAAAGAGGTATTTGTGGGTGAAAAGGTCCTATTTGAAGGGGGAAAGCTGGTATTTCTTGGAGAAGATGTGATATATTTGGGAGAAATGTGGCATGTCTGGAAGAAACTGTCCTATTTTGGGGAGAAAAGAGGTATTTGTGCGTGAAAAGGTCCTATTTGAAGGGGGAAACCTGGTATTTCTTGGAGAAGATGTGATATGTTTGGGAGAAATGTGGCATTTCTGGACGTAACTGTTCTATTTTGGGGACAAAAGAGGTATTTGTGGGTGATAAGGTCCTATTTGAAGGGGGAAAGCTGGTATTTCTTGGAGAAGATGTGATATGTTTGGGAGAAATGTGGCCTTTCTGGAAGAAACTGTCCTCTTTTGGGGGGAGAAGGCTGGTATTTGTGGGAGAAAAGGTCCTATATCAGGAGGAATCCTGGTATTTCTTGGAGAAGATGTGATCTATTTGGGAGAAATGTGGCATTTCTAGAAGAAACTGTCCTATTTTGTGGATAAAAGAGGTATTTGAGGGAGAAAAGGTCGTATTTCAGGAGGAATCCTGGTATTTCTTGGAGAAGATGTGATATATTTGGGAGAAATGTGGCCTTCCTGGAAGAAACTGTCCTCTTTTGGGGATAAAACAGGTATTTGTGGGTGAAAAGGTCATATTTGAAGGGGGAAAGCAGGTATTTCTTGGAGAAGATGTGATATATTTGGGAGAAATGTGGCATTTCTGGAAGAATATGTCCAATTTGTTGGATAGAACAGGTATGTGTGGTTGAAAAGGTCCTATTTGAAGGGGGAAACCTGGTATTTCTTGGAGAAGATGTGATATGTTTGAGAGAAATGTGGCATGTCTGGAAGAAACTGTCCTCTTTTGGGGATAAAAGAGGTATTTGTGGGTGAAAAGGTCCTATTTGAAGGGGGAAAGCTGGTATTTCTTGGAGAAGATGTGATCTATTTGGGAGAAATGTGGCATGTCTGGAAGAAACTTTCCTCTTTTGGGGATAAAACAGGTATTTGTGGGTGAAAACGTTGTATTTGAAGGGGGAAACCTGTTATTTCTTGGAGAAGATGTGATATATTTGGGAGAAATGTGGCATTTCTGGAAGAAACTGATCTATTTTGGGGATAAAACAGGTACTTGTGGGTGAAAAGGTCCTATTTGAATGGGGAAACCTGGTATTTCTTGGAGAAGATGTGATATATTTGGGAGAAATGTGGCATTTCTGGAAGAAACTGTCCTATTTGAGGGATAAAAGAGGTATTTGTTGGTGAAAAGTTCCTATTTCAGGAGGAACCCTGGTATTTCTTGGAGAAGATGTGATATATTTGGGAGAAATGTGGCCTTTCTATAAGAAACTGTCCTCTTTTGGGGATAAAAGAGGTATTTGTGGGTGAAAAGGTCCTATTTGAAGGGGGAAACCTGGTATTTCTTGGAGAAGATGTGATATATTTGGGAGAAATGTGACATGTCTGGAAGAAACTGTCCTCTTTTGGGGATAAAAGAAGTATTTGTGGGTGAAAAGGTCCTATTTGAAGGGGGAACCCTGGTATTTCTTGGAGAAGATGTGATATATTTGGGAGAAATGTGGCATTTCTGGAAGAAACTGTCCTCTTTTGGGGATAAAAGAGGTATTTGTGGGTGAAAAGGTCGTATTTCAGGAGGAATCCTGGTATTTCTTGGAGAAGATGTGATATATTTGGGAGAAATGTGGCCTTTCTGGAAGAAACTGTCCTCTTTTGGGGATAAAACAGATATTTGTGGGTGAAAAGGTCCTATTTGAAGGGTTAAACATGGTATTTCTTGGAGAAGATGTGATATATTTGGGAGAAATGTGGCATTTCTGGAAGAATATGTCCAATTTGAGGGATAAAACAGGTATTTGTAGGTGAAAAGGTCCTATTTGAAGGGGGAAACGTGGTATTTCTTGGAGAAGATGTGATATATTTGGGTGATATGTGGCATGTCTGGAAGAAAATGTCCTATTTGGGGGGAGAAGGCTGGTATTTGTTGGAGAAAAGTTCCTATTTCAGGAGGAATCCTGGTATTTCTTGTAGGAGATGTGATATGTTTGGGAGAAATGTGGCATTTCTGGCAGATACTGTCCTATTTTGGGGATAAAAGAGGTATTTGTGGGTGAAAAGGTCCTATTTCCAGGGGAAAACCTGGTATTTCTTGGAGAAGATGTGATATATTTGGGACAAATGTGGCATTTCTGGAAGAAACTGTCCTCTTTTGGGGATAAAACAGGTACTTGTGGGTGAAAAGGTCCTATTTGAAGGGGGAAACCTGGCATTTCTTGGAGAAGATGTGATATATTTGGGAGAAATGTGGCATTTCTGGAAGAAAATGTCATATTTGGGGGGAGAAGCCTGGTATAAGTGGATGAAAAGGTCCTATTTGAAGGGGGAAACGTGGTATTTCTTGGAGAAGATGTGATATATTTGGGAGAAATCTGGCATTTCTGGAAGAATATGTCCAATTTGAGGGATAAAACAGGTATTTGTGGTTGAAAAGGTCCTATTTGAAGGGGGAAACCTGGTATTTCTTGGAGAAGATGTGATATATTTGGGAGAAATGTGGCCTTTCTGGAAGAAACTGTCCTCTTTTGGGGATAAAACAGGTATTTGTGGGTGAAAATTTCCTATTTGAAGGGGGAAACCTGGTATTTTTGGAGAAGATATGATATATTTTGGAGAAATGTGGCATTTCTGGAAGAAAATGTCCTATTTGGGGCGAGAAGCCTGGTATTAGTGGGTGAAAAGGTCTTATTTGAAGGGGGAAAGCTGTTATTACTTGGAGAAGATGTGATATATTTGGGTGAAATCTGGCATTTCTGGAAGAAACTGTCCTATTTTGGGGATAAAAGAGGTATTTGTGGGTGAAAAGGTCCTATTTGAAGGGGGAAAGCTGGTATTTCTTGGAGAAGATGTGATATATTTGGGAGAAATCTGGCCTTTCTGGAAGAAACTGTCCTCTTTTGGGGATAAAAGAGGTATTTGTGGGTGAAAAGGTCCTATTTGAAGGGGGAAACCTGGTATTTCTTGGAGAAGATGTGATATATTTGGGAGAAATGTGGCCTTTCTTGAAGAAGCTGTCCTATTTTGGGGATAGAACAGGTATTTGTGGGTGAAAAGGTCCTATTTGAAGGGGGAAACCTGGTATTTCTTGGAGGAGATGTGATCTATTTGGGAGAAATGTGGCATGTCTGGAAGAAACTGTTCAATTTGAGGGATAAAACAGGTATTTGTGGTCGAAAAGGTCCTATTTGACGGGGGAACCCCGGTATTTCTTGGAGAAGATGTGATATATTTGGGAGAAATGTGGCATGTCTGGAAGAAACTGTCGTATTTTGGGGATCAAAGAGGTATTTGTGGGTGAAAAGGTCCTATTTGAAGGGGGAAAGCTGGTATTTCTTGGAGAAGATGTGATATATTTGGGAGAAATGTGGCATGTCTGGAAGAAACTGTCCTCTTTTGGGGATCAAAGAGGTATTTGTGGGTGAAAAGGTCCTATTTGAAGGGGGAAACCTGGTATTTCTTGGAGAAGATGTGATATGTTTGGGAGAAATGTGGCATTTCTGGACGTAACTGTTCTATTTTGGGGACAAAAGAGGTATTTGTGGGTGATAAGGTCCTATTTGAAGGGGGAAAGCTGGTATTTCTTGGAGAAGATGTGATATGTTTGGGAGAAATGTGGCCTTTCTGGAAGAAACTGTCCTCTTTTGGGGGGAGAAGGCTGGTATTTGTGGGAGAAAAGGTCCTATTTCAGGAGGAATCCTGGTATTTCTTGGAGAAGATGTGATCTATTTGGGAGAAATGTGGCCTTTCCGGAAGAAACTGTCCTATTTTGTGGATAAAAGAGGTATTTGTGGGAGAAAAGTTCGTATTTCAGGAGGAATCCTGGTATTTCTTGGAGAAGATGTGATATATTTGGGAGAAATGTGGCCTTCCTGGAAGAAACTGTCCTCTTTTGGGGATAAAAGAGGTTTTTTTGGGGAAAAGGACCTATTTGAAGGGGGAAGCGTGGTATTTCTTGGAGAAGATGTGATCTATTTGGGAGAAATGTGGCATTTCTGGAAGAAACTGTCCTCTTATGGGGATAGAACAGGTATTTGTGGGTGAAAAGGTCTTATTTGAAGGGGGAAACCTGGTATTTCTTGGAGAAGATGTGATATATTTGGGAGAAATGTGGCATTTCTGGAAGAAACTGTCCTATTTGGGGGGAGAAGGGTGG
Organism: Lophura swinhoii; assembly: GCA_030408155.1. Taxonomy (NCBI): domain Eukaryota; kingdom Metazoa; phylum Chordata; class Aves; order Galliformes; family Phasianidae; genus Lophura; species Lophura swinhoii. Next base: position 25,694,084 of record JASCYN010000149.1, on the reverse strand, counting down.
TATTTGTGGGAGAAAAGTTCCTATTTCAGGAGGAATCCTGGTATTTCTTGGAGGAGATGTGATATGTTTGGGAGAAATGTGGCATTTCTGGAAGAAACTGTCCTCTTTTGGGGACAGGTATTTGTGGGTGAAAAGGTCCTATTTGAAGGGGGAAAGCTGGTATTTCTTGGAGAAGATGTGATATATTTGGGAGAAATGTGGCATGTCTGGAAGAAAATGTCCTCTTTTGGGGATAAAAGAGGTATTTGTGGGTGAAAAGGTCCTATTTGAAGGGGGAAACCTGGTATTTCTTGGAGAAGATGTGATATATTTGGGAGAAATGTGGCATTTCTGGAAGAAACTGTCCACTTTTGGGGATAAAACAGGTATTTGTGGTTGAAAATGTTGTATTTGAAGGGGGAAACCTGTTATTTCTTGGAGAAGATGTGATATATTTGGGAGAAATGTGGCATTTCTGGAAGAAACTGTTCTATTTTGGGGATAGAACAGGTATTTGTGGGTGAAAAGGTCCTATTTGAAGGGGGAAACCTGGTATTTCTTGGAGAAGATGTGATCTATTTGGGAGAAATGTGGCCATTCTGGAAGAAACTGTCCTCTTTTGGAGATAAAAGAAGTATTTGTGGGTGAAAAGGTCCTATTTGAAGGGGGAAACCTGGTATTTCTTGGAGAAGATGTGATATATTTGGGAGAAATGTGGCATTTCTGGAAGAAACTGTCGTATTTTGGGGATAAAAGAGGTATTTGTGGGTGAAAAGGTCTTATTACAAGGGGGAAACCTGGTATTTCTTGGAGAAGATGTGATATATTTGGGAGAAATGTGGCATGTCAGGAAGAAACTGTCCTCTTTTGGGGATTCAAGAGGTATTTGTGGGTGAAAAGTTCCTATTTCAAGGAGGAAACCTGGTATTTCTTGGAGAAGATGTGATATGTTTGGGAGAAATGTGGCATTTCTGGACGTAACTGTTCTATTTTGGGGACAAAAGAGGTATTTGTGGGAGATAAGGTCCTATTTGAAGGGGGAAAGCTGGTATTTCTTGGAGAAGAGGAGATATATTTGGGGGAAATCTGGCATTTCTGGAAGAAACTGTCCTATTTGGGGGAAGAAGGCTGGTATTTGTGGGTGAAAAGGTCCTCTTTCAGGAGGAATCCTGGTATTTCTTGGAGAAGATGTGATGTATTTGGGAGAAATGTGGCATTTCTGGAAGAAACTGTCCTATTTGAGGGATAAAAGAGGTATTTGTGGGAGAAAAGTTCGTATTTCAGGAGGAATCCTGGTATTTCTTGGAGAAGATGTGATATATTTGGGAGAAATGTGGCCTTTCTGGTAGAAACTGTCCTCTTTTGGGAATAAAACAGGTATTTGTGGGTGAAAAGGTCCTATTTGAAGGAGGAAACCTGGTATTTCTTGGAGAAGATGTGATATATTTGGGAGAAATTTGGCATTCCTGGAAGAAACTGTCCTCTTTTGGGGATAAAAGAGGTTTTTGGGGGGAAAAGGTCCAATTTGAAGGGGGAACCCTGGTATTTCTTGGAGAAGATGTGATATGTTTGGGAGTAATGTGGCCTTTCTGGAAGAAACTGTCCTCTTTTGGGGATAAAAGAGGTATTTGTGGGTGAAAAGGTCCTATTTGAAGGGGGAAACCTGGTATTTCTTGGAGAAGATGTGATATATTTGGCAGAAATATGGCATTTCTGGAAGAAACTGTCCTCTTTTGGGTGGAAAAGGCTGGTATTTGTGGGTGAAAAGGTCCGATTACAGGAGAAATCCTGGTATTTCTTGGAGGAGATGTGATATGTTTGGGAGAAATGTGGCATGTCTGGAAGAAACTGTTCTATTTTGGGGATAAAACAGGTACTTGTGGGAGAAAAGGTCCTATTTAAATGAGGTATCCTGGTATTTCTTGAAGAAGATGTGATATGTTTGGGTGAAATGTGGCATTTCTGGAAGAAACTGTTCTATTTTGGGGATAAAAGAGGTATTTGTAGGTGAAAAGGTCCTATTTGAAGGGGGAAACCTGGTATTTCTTGGAGAAGATGTGATATATTTGGGAGATATGTGGCATGTCTGGAAGAAAATGTCCTATTGGGGGGAGAAGGCTGGTATTTGTGGGAGAAAAGTTCCTGTTTCAGGCGGAATCCTGGTATTTCTTGGAGGAGATGTGATATGTTTGGGAGAAATGTGGCATTTCTGGAAGAAACTGTCCTCTTTTGGGGATAAAAGAGGTATTTGTGGGTGAAAAGGTCCTATTTCCAGGGGAAAACCTGGTATTTCTTGGAGAAGATGTGATATATTTGGGAGAAATGTGGCATTTCTGGAAGAAACTGTCCACTTTTGGGGATAAAAGAGGTATTTGTGGGAGAAAAGGTACTATTTGAAGGGGGAAACCAGGTATTTCTTGGAGAAGATGTGATATATTTGGGAGAAATGTGGCATTTCTGGAAGAAAATGTCCAATTTGGGGGGAGAAGCCTGGTATAAGTTGGTGAAAAGGTCCTATTTGAAGGGGGAAACGTGGTATTTCTTGGAGAAGATGTGATATATTTGGGAGAAATGTGGCATTTCTGGAAGAAACTGTCCTCTTTTGGGGATAAAAGAGGTATTTGTTGGTGAAAAGGTCCTATTTGAAGGGGGAAACGTGGTATTTCATAGAGAAGATGTGATATATTTGGGAGAAATCTGGCATTTCTGGAAGAATATGTCCAATTTGAGGGATAAAACAGGTATTTGTGGTTGAAAAGGTCCTATTTGAAGGGGGAAACGTGGTATTTCTTGGAGAAGATGTGATATATTTGGGAGAAATGTGGCCTTTCTGGAAGAAACTGTCCTCTTTTGGGGATAAAACAGGTATTTGTGGGTGAAAATTTCCTATTTGAAGGGGGAAACCTGGTAATTTTGGAGAAGATATGATATATTTGGGAGAAATGTGACATTTCTGGAAGAAAATGTCCTATTTGGGGGGAGAAGCCTGGTATTAGTGGGTGAAAAGGTCCTATTTGAAGGGGGAAAGCTGGTATTTCTTGGAGAAGATGTGATATATTTGGGAGAAATGTGGCATTTCTGGAAGAAACTGTCGTATTTTGGGGATAAAAGAGGTATTTGTGGGTGAAAAGGTCCTATTTGAAGGGGGAAAGCTGGTATTTCTTGGAGAAGATGTGATATATTTGGGAGAAATCTGGCATTTCTGGAAGAAACTGTCCTATTTTGGGGATAAAAGAGGTATTAGTGGTTGAAAAGGTCCTATTTCCCCGGGGAAACCTGGTATTTCTTGGAGAAGATGTGATATGTTTGGGAGAAATGTGGCATTTCCGGACGTAACTGTACTATTTTGGGGACAAAAGAGGTATTTGTGGGTGATAAGGTCCTAATTGAAGGGGGAAACCTGGTATTTCTTGGAGAAGATGTGATCTATTTGGGAGAAATCTGGCATTTCTGGAAGAAACTGTCCTATTTGGGGGGAGAAGGCTGGTATTTGTGGGAGAAAAGGTCCTATTTCAGGAGGAATCCTGGTATTTCTTGGAGAAGAAGTGATATATTTGGGAGAAATGTGGCATTTCTGGAAGAAACTGTCCTATTTGAGGGATAAAAGAGGTATTTGTGGGTGAAAAGGTCGTATTTCAGGAGGAATCCTGGTATTTCTTGGAGAAGATGTGATATATTTGGGAGAAATGTGGCCTTCCTGGAAGAAACTGTCCTCTTTTGGGGATAAAACAGATATTTGTGGGTGAAAAGGTCCTATTTAAAGGGGGAAACATGGTATTTCTTGGAGAAGATGTGATCTATTTGGGTGATATGTGGCACGTCTGGAAGAAAATGTCCTATTTGGGGGGAGAAGCCTGGTATTAGTGGGTGAAAAGGTCCTATTTGAAGGGGGAAAGCTGGTATTTCTTGGAGAAGAGGTGATATATTTGGGAGAAATGTGGCATTTCTGGAAGAAAGTGTCCTATTTTGGGGATAAAAGAGGTATTTGTGGGTGAAAAGGTCCTATTTGAAGGGGGAAACCTGTTATTTCTTGGAGAAGATGTGATATATTTGGGAGAAATGTGGCATTTCTGGAAGAAACTGTCCTCTTTTGGGGATAAAAGAGGTATTTGTGGGTGAAAAGGTCCTATTTGAAGGGGGAAACGTGGTATTTCTTGGAGAAGATGTGATATATTTGGGAGAAATGTGGCATTTCTGGAAGAAACTGTCCTATTTTGGGGATAAAAGACGTATTTGTGGGTGAAAAGGTCTTATTACAAGGGGGAAACCTGGTATTTCTTGGAGAAGATGTGATCTATTTGGGAGAAATGTAGCATGTCAGGAAGAAACTGTCCTCTTTTGGGGATACAAGAGGTAATTGTGGGTGAAAAGGTCCTATTTCAAGGAGGAAACCTGGTATTTCTTGGAGAAGATGTGATATGTTTGGGAGAAATTTGGCATTTCCGGACGTAACTGTACTATTTTGGGGACAAAAGAGGTATTTGTGGGTGATAAGGTCCTATTTGAAGGGGGATACCTGGTATTTCTTGGAGAAGATGTGATAAATTTGGGAGAAATGTGGCATTCCTGGAAGAAACTGTCAAATTTGGGGGGAGAAGGCGGGCATTGTGGGAGAAAAGGTCCTATTTGAAGTTGGAACCCTGGTATTTCTTGGAGAAGATGTGATATATTTGGGAGAAATGTGGCATTTCTGGAAGAAACTGTCCTATTTGTGGGGAGAATGCTGGTATTTGTGGGAGAAAAGGTCCTATTTCAGGAGGAATCCTGGTATTTCTTGGAGAAGATGTGATCTATTTGGGAGAAATGTGGCATTTCTGGAAGAAACTGTCCTATTTTGGGGATAAAAGAGGTATTTGTGGGTGAAAAGGTCGTATTTCAGGAGGAATCCTGGTATTTCTTGGAGAAGATGTGATATTTTTGGGAGAAATGTGGCATGTCTGGATGAAACTGTCCTCTTTTGGGGATAAAACAGGTACTTGTGGGTGAAAATTTCCTATTTGAAGGGGGAAACCTGGCATTTCTTGGAGAAGATATGATATATTTGGGAGAAATGTGGCATTTCTGGAAGAAAATGTCCTCTTTTGGGGGAGAAGCCTGGTATTAGTGGGTGAAAAGGTCCTATTTGAAGTGGGAAACCTGGTATTTCTTGGAGAAGATGTGATATATTTGGGTGAAATGTGGCATTTCTGGAAGAAACTGTTCTATTTTGGGATAAAAGAGGTATTAGTGGGTGAAAAGGTCCTATTTGAAGGGGGAAACGTGGTATTTCTTGGAGAAGATGTGATATATTTGGGAGAAATGTGGCCTTTCTGGAAGAATATGTCCAATTTGAGGGATAAAACAGGTATTTGTGGTTGAAAAGGTCCTATTTGAAGGGGGAAACCTGGTATTTCTTGGAGAAGATGTGATCTATTTGGGAGAAATCTGGCCTTTCTGGAAGAAACTGTCCTATTTTGGGGATAAAACAGGTATTTGTGGGTGAAAATTTCCTATTTGAAGGGGGAACCCTGGTATTTCTTGGAGAAGATGTGATCTATTTGGGAGAAATGTGGCATTTCTGGAAGAAACTGTCCTGTTTTGGGGATAAAACAGGTATTTGTGGGTGAAAATTTCCTATTTGAAGGGGGAAACGTGGTATTTCTTGGAGAAGATGTGATATATTTGGGAGAAATGTGGCATTTCTGGAAGAAAATGTCCTATTTGGGGGGAGAAGCCTGGTATTAGTGGGTGAAAAGGTCCTATTTGAAGGGGGAAAGCTGGTATTTCTTGGAGAAGATGTGATATATTTGGGAGAAATGTGGCATTTCTGGAAGAAACTGTCCTCTTTTGGGGATCAAACAGGTATTTGTGGGTGAAAAGGTCCTATTTGAAGGGGGAAACGTGGTATTTCTTGGAGAAGATGTGATATATTTGGGAGAAATGTGGCATTTCTGGAAGAATATGTCCAATTTGAGGGATAAAACAGGTATTTGTGGTTGAAAAGGTCCTATTTGAAGGGGGAAAGCTGGTATTTCTATGAGAAGATGTGATATATTTGGGAGAAATGTGGCATGTCTGGAAGAAACTGTCCTCTTTTGGGGATAAAGGAGGTATTTGTGGGTGAAAAGGTCCTATTTGAAGGGGGAAACGTGGTATTTCTTGGAGGAGATATATTTGGGAGAAATGTGGCCTTTCTGGAAGAAACTGTCCTATTTTGGGGATAAAACAGGTATTTGTGGGTGAAAAGGTCCTATTTGAAGGGGGAAACCTGGTATTTCTTGGAGAAGATGTGATATATTTGGGAGAAATCAGGCATTTCTGGAAGAAACTGTCCTATTTTGGGGATAAAAGAGGTATTTGTGGGTGAAAAGGTCCTATTTGAAGGAGGAAACCTGGTATTTCTTGGAGAAGATGTGATATATTTGGGAGAAATGTGGCATTTCTGGACGAAAATGTCCTTTTTGGGGATAAAAGAGGTATTTGTGGGTGAAAAGGTCCTATTTGAAGGGGGAAACGTGGTATTTCTTGGAGAAGATGTGATATATTTGGGAGAAATGTGGCATGTCTGGAAGAAACTGTCGTATTTTGGGGATACAAGAGGTATTTGTGGGTGAAATGGTCCTATTTGAAAAAGTAAAGCTGGTATTTCATGGAGAAGATGTGATATGTTTGGGAGAAATGTGGCATTTCTGGACGTAACTGTTCTATTTTGGGGACAAAAGAGGTATTTGTGGGTGATAAGGTCCTATTTGAAGGGGGAAAGCTGGTATTTCTTGGAGAAGATGTGATCTATTTGGGAGAAATCTGGCATTTCTGGAAGAAAATGTCCTATTTTGGGGGGAGAAGGCTGGTATTTGTGGGAGAAAAGGTCCTATTTCAGGAGGAATCCTGGTATTTCTTGGAGAAGATGTGATCTATTTGGGAGAAATGTGGCATTTCTGGAAGAAACTCTCCTATTTGAGGGATAAAAGAGGTATTTGTGGGTGAAAACGTCGTATTTCAGGAGGAATCCTGGTATTTCTTGGAGAAGATGTGATATATTTGGGAGAAATCTGGCCTTTCTGGAAGAAGCTGTCCTATTTTGGGGATAAAACAGGTATTTTCTCCATGAAATACCAGATTTCCCGCTTCAAATAGGACCTTTTTACCCAAAAATACGTGTTTCATCCCAAAAGAGGACAGTTTCTTCCTGACATGCCACATTTCTCCCAAATATATCACATCTTCTCCAAGAAATACCAGGTTTTCCCCTTCGAATAGGGCCTTTTCACCCACAAATACCTGTTTTATCCCCAAAATAGGACAGCTTCTTCCAGAAAGGCCACATTTCTCCCAAATATATCACATCTTCTCCAAGAAATACAAGGATTCCTCCTGAAATACGAACTTTTCACCCACAAATACCTCTTTTATCCCCAAAAGAGGACAGTTTCTTCCAGAAATGCCACATTTCTCCCAAATATATCACATCTTCTCCAAGAAATACCAGGATTCCTCCTGAAATAGGACCTTTTCTCCCACAAATACCAGCCTTCTCCCCCCAAAATAGGACAGTTTCTTCCAGAAATGCCACATTTCTCCCAAATAGATCACATCTTCTCCAAGAAATACCAGCTTTCCCCCTTCAAATAGGACCTTATCACCCACAAATACCTCTTTTGTCCCCAAAATAGAACAGTTACGTCCAGAAATGCCACATTTCTCCCAAACATATCACATCTTCTCCAAGAAATACCAGGTTTCCTCCCTGAAATAGGACCGTTTCACCCACAAATTCCTCTTGTATCCCCAAAAGAGGACAGTTTCTTCCAGAAAGGCCACATTTCTCCCAAATAGATCACATCTTCTCCAAGAAATACCACGTTTCCCCCGTCAAATAGGACATTTTCACCCACAAATACCTCTTTTATCCCCAAAAGAGGACATTTTCTTCCAGAAAGGCCACATTTCTCCCAAATATATCACATCTTCTCCAAGAAATACCAGGTTTCCCCCTTCAAATAGGACCTTTTCACCCACAAATACCTCTTTTATCCCCAAAACAGGACAGTTTCTTCCAGAAATGCCTGATTTCTCCCAAATATATCACATCATCTCCAAGAAATAACAGGTTTCCCCCTTCAAATAGGACCTTTTCACCCACAAATACCTGTTTTATCCCCAAAAGAGGACAGTTTCTTCCAGAAAGGCCACATTTCTCCCAAATATACCTCATCTTCTCCAAGAAATACCAGGTTTCCCCCTTCAAATAGGACCTTTTCCCCCCAAAAAACTCTTTTATCCCCATAAGACGACAGTTTCTTCCAGAAATGCCACATTTCTCCCAAATAGATCACATCTTCTCCAAGAAATACCAGGTTTCCCCCTTCAAATAGGACCTTTTCACCCACTAATACCTCTTTTATCCCCAAAAGAGGACAGTTTCTTCCAGAAATGCCACATTTCTCCCAAATATATCACATCTTCTCCAAGAAATACGAAGATTCCTCCTGAAATAGGACCTTTTCTCCCACAAATACCAGCCTTCTCCCCCCAAATAGGACAGTTTCTTCCAGAAATGCCACATTTCTCCCAAATAGATCACATCTTCTCCAAGAAATACCACGTTTCCCCCTTCAAATAGGACCTTATCACCCACAAATACCTCTTTTGTCCCCAAAATAGAACAGTTACGTCCAGAAATGCCACATTTCTCCCAAACATATCACATCTTCTCCAAGAAATACCAGGTTTCCTCCTTGAAATAGGACCTTTTCACCCACTAATACCTCTTTTATCCCCAAAAGAGGACAGTTTCTTCCTGACATGCCACATTTCTCCCAAATATAGCACATCTTCTCCAAGAAATACCAGGTTTCCAACTTCAAATAGGACCTTTTCACCCACAAATACCTCTTTTATCCCCAAAAGAGGACAGTTTCTTCCAGAAATGCCACATTTCTCCCAAATATATCACATCTTCTCCAAGAAATAACAGGTTTCCCCCTTCAAATACAACGTTTTCACCCACAAATAACTGTTTTATCCCCAAAAAAGGACAGTTTCTTCCAGAAATGCCTGATTTCTCCCAAATATATCACATCTTCTCCAAGAAATACCACGTTTCCCCCTTCAAATAGGACCTTCTCACCCACAAATACCTCTTTTATCCCCAAAAGAGGACAGTTTCTTCCAGACATGCCACATTTCTCCCAAATATATCACATCTTCTCCTAGAAATACCAGGTTTCCCCCTTCAAATAGGACCTTTTCACCCACAAATACCTCTTTTATCCCCAAAAGAGGACAGTTTGTTCCAGAAATGCCACATTTCTCCCAAATAGATCACATCTTCTCCAAGAAATACCAGGTTTCCCCCTTCAAATAGGACCTTTTCACCCACAAATACCTCTTTTGTCCCCAAAATAGAACAGTTACGTCCAGAAATGCCACATTTCTCCCAAACATATCACATCTTCTCCAAGAAATACCAGGTTAGCTCCTTGAAATAGGACCTTTTCACCCACAAATACCTCTTGTATCCCCAAAAGAGGACAGTTTCTTCCTGACATGCCACATTTCTCCCAAATATAGCACATCTTCTCCAAGAAATACCAGGTTTCCCCCTTCAAATAGGACCTTTTCACCCACAAATACCTGTTTTATCCCCAAAAGAGGACAGTTTCTTCCAGAAATGCCACATTTCTCCCAAATATATCACATCTTCTCCAAGAAATACCAGGATTCCTCCTGAAATAGGACCTTCTCACCAAAAACTGCCAGCCTTCTCCCCCCAAATTGGACATTTTCTTCCAGAAAGGCCACATTTCTCCCAAATAGATCACATCTTCTCCAAGAAATACCAGGATTCCTCCTGAAATAGGACCTTCTCACCCAAAACTACCAGCCTTCTCCCCCCAAATTGGACATTTTCTTCCAGAAATGCCACATTTCTCCCAAATAGATCACATCTTCTCCAAGAAATACCAGCTTTCCCCCGTCAAATAGGACCTTTTCTCCCACAAATACCTGTTTTATCCCTCTAATTGGACATATTCTTCCAGAAATGCCAGATTTCTCCCAAATAGATCACATCTTCTCCAAGAAATACCAGGTTTCCCCCTTCAAATAGGACCTTTTCACCCACAAATACGTCTTTTATCCCCAAAACAGGACAGTTTCTTCCAGAAATGCCACATTTCTCCCAAATATATCACATCTTCTCCAAGAAATACCGGGGTTCCCCCTTCAAATAGGACCTTATCACCCACAAATACCTCTTTTATCCCCAAAAGAGGACAGTTTCTTCCAGAAATGCCACATTTCTCCCAAATATATCACATCTTCTCCAAGAAATACCACGTTTCCCCCTTCAAATAGGACCTTTTCACCCACAAATACCTATTTTATCCCCAAAAGAGGACAGTTTCTTCCAGAAATGCCACATTTCTCCCAAATATATCACATCTTCTCCAAGAAATAACAGGTTTCCCCCTTCAAATACAACGTTTTCACCCACAAATACCTGTTTTATCCCCAAAAGAGGACAGTTTCTTCCAGAAATGCCTGATTTCTCCCAAATATACCACATCTTCTCCAAGAAATACCAGCTTTCCCCCTTCAAATAGGAACTTTTCACCCACAAATACCTGTTTTATCCCCAAAACAGGGCAGTTTCTTCCAGACATGCCACATTTCTCCCAAATATATCACATCTTCTCCTAGAAATACCAGGTTTCCCCCTTCAAATAGGGCCTTTTCACCCACAAATACCTCTTTTATCCCCAAAAGAGGACAGTTTCTTCCAGAAATGCCACATTTCTCCCAAATATATCACATCTTCTCCAAGAAATACCAGGATTCCTCCTGAAATAGGACCTTCTCACCGACAAATACCTCTTTTATCCCTCAAATAGGACAGTTTCTTCCAGAAATGCCACATTTCTCCCAAACACATCACATCTTCTCCAAGAAATACCAGGTTTCCAACTTCAAATAGGACCTTTTCACCCACAAATACCTCTTTTATCCCCAAAAGAGGACAGTTTCTTCCAGAAATGCCACATTTCTCCCAAATAGATCACATCTTCTCCAAGAAATACCAGGATTCCTCCTGAAATAGGAACTTTTCTCCCACAAATACCAGCCTTCTCCCCCCAAAATAGGACAGTTTCTTCCAGAAATGCCACATTTCTCCCAAACATATCACATCTTCTCCAAGAAATACCAGCTTTCCCCCTTCAAATAGGACCTTTTCAACCACAAATACCTCTTTTGTCCCCAAAATAGAACAGTTACGTCCAGAAATGCCACATTTCTCCCAAATATATCACATCTTCTCCAAGAAATACCAGGATTCCTCCTGAAATAGGACCGTTTCATCCAAAACTACCAGCCTTCTCCCCCCAAATTGGACATTTTCTTCCAGAAAGGCCACATTTCTCCCAAATAGATCACATCTTCTCCAAGAAATACCAGGATTCCTCCTGAAATAGGACCTTCTCACCCAAAACTACCAGCCTTCTCCCCCCAAATTGGACATTTTCTTCCAGAAATGCCACATTTCTCCCAAATAGATCACATCTTCTCCAAGAAATACCAGCTTTCCCCCGTCAAATAGGACCTTTTCTCCCACAAATACTTGTTTTATCCCTCTAATTGGACATATTCTTCCAGAAATGCCCGATTTCTCCCAAATAGATCACATCTTCTCCAAGAAATACCAGGTTTCCCCCTTCAAATAGGACCTTTTCACCCACAAATACGTCTTTTATCCCCAAAACAGGACAGTTTCTTCCAGAAATGCCACATTTCTCCCAAATATATCACATCTTCTCCAAGAAATACCGGGGTTCCCCCTTCAAATAGGACCTTATAACCCACAAATACCTCTTTTATCCCCAAAATAGGACAGTTTCTTCCAGAAATGCCACATTTCTCCCAAATATATCACATCTTCTCCAAGAAATACCACGTTTCCCCCTTCAAATAGGACCTTTTCACCCACAAATACCTATTTAATCCCCAAAAGAGGACAGTTTCTTCCAGAAATGCCACATTTCTCCCAAATATATCACATCTTCTCCAAGAAATACCAGGTTTCCCCCTTCAAATACAACGTTTTCACCCACAAATACCTGTTTTATCCCCAAAAGAGGACAGTTTCTTCCAGAAATGCCTGATTTCTCCCAAATATACCACATCTTCTCCAAGAAATACCAGCTTTCCCCCTTCAAATAGGAACTTTTCACCCACAAATACCTGTTTTATCCCCAAAACAGGGCAGTTTCTTCCAGACATGCCACATTTCTCCCAAATATATCACATCTTCTCCTAGAAATACCAGGTTTCCCCCTTCAAATAGGACCTTTTCACCCACAAATACCTCTTTTATCCCCAAAAGAGGACAGTTTCTTCCAGAAATGCCACATTTCTCCCAAATATATCATATCTTCTCCAAGAAATACCAGGATTCCTCCTGAAATAAGACCTTCTCACCGACAAATACCTCTTTTATCCCTCAAATAGGACAGTTTCTTCCAGAAATGCCACGTTTCTCCCAAACACATCACATCTTCTCCAAGAAATACCAGGTTTCCCCCTTCAAATAGGACCTTTTCACCCACAAATACCTCTTTTATCCCCAAAAGAGGACAGTTTCTTCCAGAAATGCCACATTTCTCCCAAACATATCACATCTCCTCCAAGAAATACCAGGATTCCTCCTGAAATAGGAACTTTTCTCCCACAAATACCACCCTTCTCCCCCCAAATAGGACAGTTTCTTCCAGAAATGCCACATTTCTCCCAAATATATCACATCTTCTCCTAGAAATACCAGGTTTCCCCCTTCAAATAGGACCTTTTCACCCACAAATACGTCTTTTATCCCCAAAAAGGACATTTTCGTCCAGAAAGGCCACATTTCTCCCAAATATATCACATCTTCTCCAAGAAATACCAGGTTTCCCCCTTCAAATAGGACCTTTTCACCCACAAATACCTCTTTTATCCCCAAAAGAGGACAGTTTCTTCCAGAAATGCCACATTTCTCCCAAATAGATCACATCTTCTCCAAGAAATACCGGGGTTCCCCCTTCAAATAGGACCTTTTCACCCACAAATACCTCTTTTATCCCCAAAAGAGGACAGTTTCTTCCAGAAATGCCACATTTCTCCCAAATATATCACATCTTCTCCAGGAAATACCACGTTTCCCCCTTCAAATAGGACCTTTTCACCCACAAATACCTCTTTTATCCCCAAAAGAGGACAGTTTCTTCCAGAAATGCCACATTTCTCCCAAATATATCACATCTTCTCCAAGTAATAACAGGTTTCCCCCTTCAAATACAACGTTTTCACCCACAAGTACCTGTTTTATCCCCAAAAGAGGACAGTTTCCTCCAGAAATGCCTGATTTCTCCCATATATACCACATCTTCTCCAAGAAATACCACGTTTCCCCATTCAAATAGGACCTTTTCACCCACAAATACCTCTTTTATCCCCAAAAGAGGACAGTTTCTTCCAGGAATGGGACATTTCTCCCAAATATATCACATCTTCTCCAAGAAATAACAGGTTTCCCCCTTCAAATACAACGTTTTCACCCACAAATACCTGTTTTATCCCCAAAAGAGGACAGTTTCTTCCAGACATGCCACATTTCTCCCAAATATACCACATCTTCTCCAAGAAATACCAGCTTTCCCCCTTCAAATAGGACCTTTTCACCCACAAATACCTCTTTTATCCCCAAAAGAGGACAGTTTCTTCCAGACATGCCACATTTCTCCCAAATATATCACATCTTCTCCAAGAAATACCAGGTTTCCCCCTTCAAATAGGACCTTTTCAACCACAAATACCTGTTTTATCCCTCAAATTCAACATATTCTTCCAGAAATACCAGATTTCTCCCAAATATATCACATCTTCTCCAAGATATACCACGTTTCCCCCTTCAAATAGGACCTTTTCACACACAAATACCTGTTTTATCCCCAAAATAGGACAGTTTCTTCCAGAAATGCCACAGTTCTCCCAAATATATCACATCTTCTCCAAGAAATACCAGCTTTCCCCCTTCAAATAGGAAATTTTCACCCACAAATACCTGTTTTATCCCCAAAATAGGACAGTTTCTTCCAGAAATGCCACATTTCTCCAAAAATATACCTCATCTTCTCCAAGAAATACCAGCTTTCCCCCTTCAAATAGGACCTTTTCACCCACAAATACCTGTTTTATCCCCAAAAGAGGACAGTTTCTTCCAGAAATGCCACATTTCTCCCAAACATATCACGTCTTCTCCAAGAAATACCAGGATTCCTCCTGAAATAGGACCTTTTCTCCCACAAGCACCAGCCTTCTCCCCCCAAATTGGACATTTTCTTCCAGACATGCCACATTTCTCCCAAATAGATCACATCTTCTCCAAGAAATATCAGCTTTCCCCCTTCAAATAGGACCTTATCACCCACAAATACCTCTTTTATCCCCAAAAGAGGACATTTTCTTCCAGAAATGCCACATTTCTCCCAAATATATCACATCTTCTCCAAGAAATACCATGTTTCCCCCTTCAAATAGGACCTTTTCACCCACAAATACCTCTTTTATACCCAAAATAAGACAGTTTCTTCCAGGAATGCCACATTTCTCCCAAACACATCACATCTTCTCCAAGAAATACCAGGTTTCCCCCTTCAAATAGGACCTTTTCACCCACAAATACCTCTTTTATCCCCAAAAGAGGACAGTTTCTTCCAGAAATGCCAGATTTCTCCCAAACATATCACATCTCCTCCAAGAAATACCAGGATTCCTCCTGAAATAGGAACTTTTCTCCCACAAATACCACCCTTCTCCCCCCAAATAGGACAGTTTCTTCCAGAAATGCCACATTTCTCCCAAATATATCACATCTTCTCCTAGAAATACCAGGTTTCCCCCTTCAAATAGGACCTTTTCACCCACAAATACGTCTTTTATCCCCAAAAAGGACATTTTCGTCCAGAAAGGCCACATTTCTCCCAAATATATCACATCTTCTCCAAGAAATACCAGGTTTCCCCCTTCAAATAGGACCTTTTCAACCACAAATACCTCTTTTATCCCCAAAAGAGGACAGTTTCTTCCAGAAATGCCACATTTCTCCCAAATAGATCACATCTTCTCCAAGAAATACCGGGGTTCCCCCTTCAAATAGGACCTTTTCACCCACAAATACCTCTTTTATCCCCAAAAGAGGACAGTTTCTTCCAGAAATGCCACATTTCTCCCAAATATATCACATCTTCTCCAGGAAATACCACGTTTCCCCCTTCAAATAGGACCTTTTCACCCACAAATACCTCTTTTATCCCCAAAAGAGGACAGTTTCTTCCAGAAATGCCACATTTCTCCCAAATATATCACATCTTCTCCAAGAAATAACAGGTTTCCCCCTTCAAATACAACGTTTTCACCCACAAGTACCTGTTTTATCCCCAAAAGAGGACAGTTTCCTCCAGAAATGCCTGATTTCTCCCATATATACCACATCTTCTCCAAGAAATACCACGTTTTCCCATTCAAATAGGACCTTTTCACCCACAAATACCTCTTTGATCCCCAAAATAGGACAGTTTCTTCCAGGAATGGGACATTTCTCCCAAATATATCACATCTTCTCCAAGAAATAACAGGTTTCCCCCTTCAAATACAACGTTTTCACCCACAAATACCTGTTTTATCCCCAAAAGAGGACAGTTTCTTCCAGACATGCCACATTTCTCCCAAATATACCACATCTTCTCCAAGAAATACCAGCTTTCCCCCTTCAAATAGGACCTTTTCACCCACAAATACCTCTTTTATCCCCAAAATAGGACAGTTTCTTCCAGACATGCCACATTTCTCCCAAATATATCACATCTTCTCCAAGAAATACCAGGTTTCCCCCTTCAAATAGGACCTTTTCAACCACAAATACCTGTTTTATCCCTCAAATTCAACATATTCTTCCAGAAATGCCAGATTTCTCCCAAATATATCACATCTTCTCCAAGATATACCACGTTTCCCCCTTCAAATAGGACCTTTTCACACACAAATACCTGTTTTATCCCCAAAATAGGACAGTTTCTTCCAGAAATGCCACAGTTCTCCCAAATATATCACATCTTCTCCAAGAAATACCAGCTTTCCCCCTTCAAATAGGAAATTTTCACCCACAAATACCTCTTTTATCCCCAAAACAGGACAGTTTCTTCCAGAAATGCCACATTTCTCCCAAATATACCTCATCTTCTCCAAGAAATACCAGCTTTCCCCCTTCAAATAGGACCTTTTCACCCACAAATACCTGTTTTATCCCCAAAAGAGGACAGTTTCTTCCAGAAATGCCACATTTCTCCCAAACATATCACGTCTTCTCCAAGAAATACCAGGATTCCTCCTGAAATAGGACCTTTTCTCCCACAAGCACCAGCCTTCTCCACCCAAATTGGACATTTTCTTCCAGACATGCCACATTTCTCCCAAATAGATCACATCTTCTCCAAGAAATATCAGCTTCCCCCCTTCAAATAGGACCTTATCACCCACAAATACCTCTTTTATCCCCAAAAGAGGACATTTTCTTCCAGAAATGCCACATTTCTCCCAAATATATCACATCTTCTCCAAGAAATACCATGTTTCCCCCTTCAAATAGGACCTTTTCACCCACAAATACCTCTTTTATCCCCAAAAGAGGACAGTTTCTTCCAGGAATGCCACATTTCTCCCAAATATATCACATCTTCTCCAAGAAATAACAGGTTTCCCCCTTCAAATACAACGTTTTCACCCACAAATACCTGTTTTATCCCCAAAAGAGGACAGTTTCTTCCAGAAATGCCACATTTCTCCCAAATATACCACATCTTCTCCAAGAAATACCAGCTTTCCCCCTTCAAATAGGACCTTTTCACCCACAAATACCTCTTTTATCCCCAAAATAGGACAGTTTCTTCCAGACATGCCACATTTCTCCCAAATATATCACATCTTCTCCAAGAAATACCAGGTTTCCCCCTTCAAATAGGACCTTTTCACCCACAAATACCTGTTTTATCCCCAAAAGAGGACAGTTTCTTCCAGAAATGCCACATTTCTCCCAAACATATCACATCTTCTCCAAGAAATACCGGGGTTCCCCCTTCAAATAGGACCTTATCACCCACAAATACCTCTTTTATCCCCAAAAGAGGACAGTTTCTTCCAGAAATGCCACATTTCTCCCAAATATATCACATCTTCTCCAAGAAATACCAGGATTCCTCCTGAAATAGGACCTTCTCACCCACTAATACCAGGCTTCTCCCCACAAATTGGACAGTTTCTTCCAGAAATGCCTCATTTCTCCCAAATATATCACATCTTCTCCAAGAAATACCAGGTTTCCCCCTCGAAATAGGACCTTTTCACCCACAAATACCTCTTTTACCCCCAAAAGAGGACAGTTTCTTCCAGAAAAGCCACATTTCTCCCAAATACATCACATCTTCTCCAAGAAATACCAGCTTTCCCCCTTCAAATAGGACCTTTTCACCCACAAATACCTCTTTTATGCCCAAAATACGACAGTTTCTTCCAGAAATGCCACATTTCTCCCAAATATAGCACATCTTCTCCAAGAAATACCAGCTTTCCCCCTTCAAATAGGACCTTTTCTCCATGAAATACCTCTTTTATCCCCAAAAGAGGACAGTTTCTTCCAGAAATGCCACATTTCTCCCAAATAGATCACATCTTCTCCAAGAAATACCACGTTTCCCCCTTCAAATAGGACCTTTTCACCCACAAATACCTCTTTTATCCCCAAAATAGGACAGCTTCTTCCAGACATGCCACATTTCTCCCAAATATATCACATCTTCTCCAAGAAATACCGGGGTTCCCCCTTCAAATAGGACCTTATCACCCACAAATACCTCTTTTATCTCCAAAAGAGGACAGTTTCTTCCAGACATGCCACATTTCTCCCAAATATATCACATCTTCTCCAAGAAATACCAGGTTTCCCCCTTCAAATAGGACCTTTTCACCCACAAATACCTCTTTTATCCCCTAAAGAGGACAGTTTCTTCCTGACATGCCACATTTCTCCCAAATATATCACATCTTCTCCAAGAAATAACAGGTTTCCCCCTTCAAATAGGACCTTTTCACCCACAAATACCTGTTTTATCCCCAAAAGAGGACAGTTTCTTCCAGAAATGCCTGATTTATCCCAAATATACCACATCTTCTCCAAGGAATACCACGTTTCCCCCTTCAAATAGGACCTTTTCACCCACAAATACCTCTTTTATCCCCAAAATAGGGCAGTTTCTTCCAGACATGCCACATTTCTCCCAAATATACCACATCTTCTCCTAGAAATACCAGGTTTCCCCCTTCAAATAGGATCTTTTCACCCACAAATACCTCTTTTATCCCCAAAAGAGGACAGTTTCTTATAGAAAGGCCACATTTCTCCCAAATATATCACATCTTCTCCAAGAAATACCAGGATTCCTCCTGAAATAGGACCTTTTCACCCACAAATACCTCTTTTATCCCTCAAATAGGACAGTTTCTTCCAGAAATGCCACATTTCTCCCAAATATATCACATCTTCTCCAAGAAATACCACGTTTCCCCCTTGAATTAGGACCTTTTCTCCATGAAATACCTCTTTTATCCCCAAAAGAGGACATTTTCTTCCAGAAATGCCACATTTCTCCCAAATAGATCACATCTTCTCCAAGAAATACCAGCTTTCCCCGGGGAAATAGGACCTTTTCAACCACTAATACCTCTTTTATCCCCAAAAGAGGACAGTTTCTTCCAGAAAGGCCACATTTCTCCCAAATATATCACATCTTCTCCAAGATATGCCAGGATTCCTCCTGAAATAGGACCTTCTCACCCAAAACTACCAGCCTTCTCCCCCCAAATTGGACATTTTCTTCCAGAAATGCCACATTTCTCCCAAATATATCACATCTTCTCCAAGAAATACCAGGATTCCTCCTGAAATAGGACCTTCTCACCCAAAACTACCAGCCTTCTCCCCCCAAATTGGTCATTTTCTTCCAGACATGCCACATTACTCCCAAATAGATCACATCTTCTCCAAGAAATACCAGCTTTCCCCCTTCAAATAGGACCTTTTCAACCACAAATACCTGTTTTATGCCCAAAATACGACAGTTTCTTCCAGAAATGCCACATTTCTCCCAAATATATCACATCTTCTCCAAGAAATACCACGTTTCCCCCTTCAAATAGGACCTTTTCACCCACAAATACCTCTTTTATCCCCAAAATAGGACAGCTTCTTCCAGACATGCCACTTTTCTCCCAAATATATCACATCTTCTCCAAGAAATACCGGGGTTCCCCCTTCAAATAGGACCTTATCACCCACAAATACCTCTTTTATCCCCAAAAGAGGACAGTTTCTTCCAGAAATGCCACATTTCTCCCAAATATATCACATCTTCTCCAAGAAATACCAGGGTTCCCCCTTCAAATAGGACCTTTTCACCCACAAATACGTCTTTTATCCCCCAAATAGGACAGTTTCTTCCAGAAATGCCACATTTCTCCCAAATAGATCACATCTTCTCCAAGAAATACCAGGATTCCTCCTGAAATAGGACCTTTTCTCCCACAAATACCAGCCTTCTCCCCCCAAATAGGACAGTTTCTTCCAGAAATGCCAGATTTCTCCCAAATATATCACATCTTCTCATAGAAATACCAGCTTTCCCCCTTCAAATAGGACCTTATCACCCACAAATACCTCTTTTATCCCCAAAAGAGGACAGTTTCTTCCAGAAATGCCACATTTCTCCCAAATATATCACATCTTCTCCAAGAAATACCATGTTTCCCCCTTCAAATAGGACCTATTCACCCACAAATACCTCTTTGATACCCAAAAGAGGACAGTTTCTTCCAGGAATGCCACATTTCTCCCTAATATATCACCTCTTCTCCAAGAAATACCAGCTTTCCCCCTTCAAATAGGACCTTTTCACCCACAAATACCTGTTTTATCACCAAAACAGGACACTTTCTTCAGGAAATGCCACATTTCTCCCAAATAGATCACATCTCCTCCAAGAAATACCAGAATTCCTCCTGAAATAGGAACTTTTCTCCCACAAGTACCACCCTTCTCCCCCCAAATAGGACATTTTCTTCCAGACATGCCACATATCACCCAAAAATATCACATCTTCTCCAAGAAATACCAGGATACCCCCTTCAAATAGGACCTTATCACCCACAAGTACCTCTTTTATCTCCCCAAATAGGACAGTTTCCTCCAGACATGCCACATTTCTCCCAAATAGATCACATCTTCTCCAAGAAATACCCGGTTTCCCCCTTCAAATAGGACCTTTTCACCCACAAATACCTCTTTGATCCCCAAAAGAGGACAGTTTCTTCCAGAAAGGCCACATTTCTCCCAAATATATCACATCTTCTCCAAGAAATACCAGGATTCCTCCTGAAATAGGACCTTTTCACCCACAAATACCTCTTTTATCCCTAAAATACGACAGTTTCTTCCAGAAATGCCACATTTCTCCCAAATAGATCACATCTTCTCCAAGAAATACCAGGATTCCTCCTGAAATAGGACCTTTTCTCCCACAAATACCAGCCTTCTCCCCCCAAATAGGACAGTTTCTTCCAGAAATGCCAGATTTCTCCCAAATATATCACATCTTCTCCAAGAAATACCAGCTTTCCCCCTTCAAATAGGACCTTTTCACCCACAAATACCTCTTTTATCCCCAAAATACGACAGTTTCTTCCAGAAATGCCACATTTCTCCCAAATATATCACATCTTCTCCAAGAAATACCATGTTTCCCCCTTCAAATAGGACCTTATCACCCACAAATACCTCTTTTATCCCCAAAAGAGGACAGTTTCTTCCAGGAATGCCACATTTCTCCCAAATATATCACATCTTCTCCAAGAAATAACAGGTTTCCCCCTTCAAATACAACGTTTTCACCCACAAATACCTGTTTTATGCCCAAAAGAGGACAGTTTCTTCCAGAAATGCCTGATTTCTCCCAAATACACCACATCTTCTCCAAGAAATACCAGGGTTCCCCCTTCAAATAGGATCTTTTCAACCACTAATACCTCTTTTATCCCCAAAATAGGACAGTTTCTTCCGGAAAGGCCACATTTCTCCCAAATATATCACATCTTCTCCAAGAAATGCCAGGATGCCTCCTGAAATAGGACCTTCTCACCCAAAACTACCAGCCTTCTCCCCCCAAATTGGACATTTTCTTCCAGAAATGCCACATTTCTCCCAAATATATCATATCTTCTCCAAGAAATACCAGGATTCCTCCTGAAATAGGACCTTCTCACCCAAAACAACCAGCCTTCTCCCCCCAAATTGGACATTTTCTTCCAGAAAGGCCACATTTCTCCCAAATAGATCACATCTTCTCCAAGAAATACCTGGGTTCCCCCTTCAAATAGGACCTTTTCTCCCACAAATACCTCGTTTATCCCCAAAATAGGACAGTTTCTTCCAGACATGCCACATTTCTCCCAAATATATCACATCTTCTCCAAGACATACCAGGTTTCCCCCTTCAAATAGGACCTTTTCACCCACAAATACCTGTTTTATCCCCAAAATAGGACAGCTTCTTCCAGACATGCCACTTTTCTCCCAAATATATCACATCTTCTCCAAGAAATACCGGGGTTCCCCCTTCAAATAGGACCTTTTCACCCACAAATACGTCTTTTATCCCCCAAATAGGACAGTTTCTTCCAGAAATGCCACATTTCTCCCAAATAGATCACATCTTCTCCAAGAAATACCAGGATTCCTCCTGAAATAGGACCTTTTCTCCCACAAATACCAGCCTTCTCCCCCCAAATAGGACAGTTTCTTCCAGAAATGCCAGATTTCTCCCAAATATATCACATCTTCTCCAAGAAATACCAGCTTTCCCCCTTCAAATAGGACCTTATCACCCACAAATACCTCTTTTATCCCCAAAAGAGGACAGTTTCTTCCAGAAATGCCACATTTCTCCCAAATATATCACATCTTCTCCAAGAAATACCATGTTTCCCCCTTCAAATAGGACCTATTCACCCACAAATACCTCTTTGATCCCCAAAAGAGGACAGTTTCTTCCAGGAATGCCACATTTCTCCCAAATATATCACATCTTCTCCAAGAAATACCAGCTTTCCCCCTTCAAATAGGACCTTTTCACCCACAAATACCTGTTTTATCACCAAAACAGGACACTTTCTTCAGGAAATGCCACATTTCTCCCAAATAGATCACATCTCCTCCAAGAAATACCAGAATTCCTCCTGAAATAGGAACTTTTCTCCCACAAGTATCACCCTTCTCCCCCCAAATAGGACATTTTCTTCCAGACATGCCACATATCACCCAAAAATATCACATCTTCTCCAAGAAATACCAGGATACCCCCTTCAAATAGGACCTTTTCACCCACAAGTACCTCTTTTATCTCCCCAAATAGGACAGTTTCCTCCAGAAATGCCACATTTCTCCCAAATAGATCACATCTTCTCCAAGAAATACCAGGTTTCCCCCTTCAAATAGGACCTTTTCACCCACAAATACCTCTTTGATCCCCAAAATAGGACAGTTTCTTCCAGACATGCCACATTTCTCCCAAATATATCACATCTTCTCCAAGAAATACCAGGATTCCTCCTGAAATAGGACCTTTTCACCCACAAATACCTCTTTTATCCCTAAAATACGACAGTTTCTTCCAGAAATGCCACATTTCTCCCAAATAGATCACATCTTCTCCAAGAAATACCAGGATTCCTCCTGAAATAGGACCTTTTCTCCCACAAATACCAGCCTTCTCCCCCCAAATAGGACAGTTTCTTCCAGAAATGCCACATTTCTCCCAAACATATCACATCTTCTCCAAGAAATACCAGCTTTCCCCCTTCAAATAGGACCTTTTCACCCACAAATACCTCTTTTATCCCCAAAAGAGGACAGTTTCTTCCAGAAATGCCACATTTCTCCCAAATATATCACATCTTCTCCAAGAAATACCATGTTTCCCCCTTCAAATAGGACCTTATCACCCACAAATACCTCTTTTATCCCCAAAAGAGGACAGTTTCTTCCAGGAATGCCACATTTCTCCCAAATATATCACATCTTCTCCAAGAAATAACAGGTTTCCCCCTTCAAATACAACGTTTTCACCCACAAATACCTGTTTTATGCCCAAAAGAGGACAGTTTCTTCCAGAAATGCCTGATTTCTCCCAAATATACCACATCTTCTCCAAGAAATACCAGGTTTCCCCCTTCAAATAGGACCTTTTCACCCACAAATACCTCTTTTATCCCCAAAATAGGACAGTTTCTTCCAGACATGCCACATTTCTCCCAAATATATCACATCTTCTCCAAGAAATACCAGGGTTCCCCCTTCAAATAGGACCTTTTCACCCACAAATGCCTCTTGTATCCCCAAAAGAGGACAGTTTCTTCCAGACATGCCACATTTCTCCCAAATATATCACATCTTCTCCAAGAAATACCAGCTTTCCCCCTTCAAATAGGACCTTTTCAACCACAAATACCTGTTTTATGCCCAAAATACGACAGTTTCTTCCAGAAATGCCACATTACTCCCAAATAGATCACATCTTCTCCTAGAAATACCAGGGTTCCCCCTTCAAATAGGATCTTTTCAACCACTAATACCTCTTTTATCCCCAAAAGAGGACAGTTTCTTCCGGAAAGGCCACATTTCTCCCAAATATATCACATCTTCTCCAAGAAATGCCAGGATGCCTCCTGAAATAGGACCTTCTCAACCAAAACTACCAGCCTTCTCCCCCCAAATTGGACATTTTCTTCCAGAAATGCCACATTTCTCCCAAATATATCATATCTTCTCCAAGAAATACCAGGATTCCTCCTGAAATAGGACCTTCTCACCCAAAACTACCAGCCTTCTCCACCCAAATTGGACATTTTCTTCCAGAAAGGCCACATTTCTCCCAAATAGATCACATCTTCTCCAAGAAATACCTGGGTTCCCCCTTCAAATAGGACCTTTTCTCCCGCAAATACCTCGTTTATCCCCAAAATAGGACAGTTTCTTCCAGAAAGGCCACATTTCTCCCAAATATATCACATCTTCTCCAAGAAATACCAGGTTTCCCCCTGGGAATAGGACCTTTTCACCCACAAATACCTCTTTTATCCCCAAAATAGGACAGCTTCTTCCAGACATGCCACTTTTCTCCCAAATATATCACATCTTCTCCAAGAAATACCGGGGTTCCCCCTTCAAATAGGACCTTATCACCCACAAATACCTCTTTTATCCCCAAAAGAGGACAGTTTCTTCCAGAAATGCCACATTTCTCCCAAATATATCACATCTTCTCCAAGAAATACCAGGTTTCCCCCTTCAAATAGGACCTTTTCACCCACAAATACCTCTTTTATCCCCCAAATAGGACAGTTTCTTCCAGAAATGCCAGATTTCTCCCAAATATATCACATCTTCTCCAAGAAATAACAGGTTTCCCCCTTCAAATACAACGTTTTCACCCACAAATACCTGTTTTATCCCCAAAAGAGGACAGTTTCTTCCTGAAATGCCTGATTTCTCCCAAATATACCACATCTTCTCCAAGAAATACCAGGTTTCCCCCTTCAAATAGGACCTTTTCACCCACAAATACCTGTTTTATCCCCAAAATAGGGCAGTTTCTTCCAGACATGCCACATTTCTCCCAAATATATCACATCTTCTCCAAGAAATACCAGGTTTCCCCCTTCAAATAGGACCTTTTCACCCACAAATACCTCTTTGATCCCCAAAAGAGGACAGTTTCTTATAGAATGGCCACATTTCTCCCAAATATATCACATCTTCTCCAAGAAATACCAGGATTCCTCCTGAAATAGGACCTTTTCACCCACAAATACCTCTTTTATCCCTCAAAGAGGACAGTTTCTTCCAGAAATGCCACATTTCTCCCAAATATATCACATCTTCTCCAAGAAATACCAGCTTTCCCCCTTCAAATAGGACCTTTTCACCAACAAATACCTGTTTCATGCCCAAAATACGACAGTTTCTTCCAGAAATGCCACATTCCTCCCAAATATATCACATCTTCTCCAAGAAATACCAGGTTTCCCCCTTGAATTAGGACCTTTTCTCCATGAAATACCTCTTTTATCCCCAAAAGAGGACATTTTCTTCCAGAAATGCCACATTTCTCCCAAATATATCACATCTTCTCCAAGAAATACCAGCTTTCCCCATTCAAATAGGACCTTTTCACCCACTAATACCTGTTTTATCCCCAAAAGAGGACAGTTTCTTCCGGAAAGGCCACATTTCTCCCAAATAGATCACATCTTCTCCAAGAAATGCCAGGATTCCTCCTGAAATAGGACCTTCTCACCCAAAACTACCAGCCTTCTCCCCCCAAATTGGACATTTTCTTCCAGACATGCCACATTTCTCCCAAATAAATCACATCTTCTCCAAGAAATACCAGCTTTCCCCCTTCATATAGGACCTTTTCACCCACAAATACCTGTTTTATCACCAAAACAGGACACTTTCTTCTGGAAATGCCACATTTCTCCCAAATAGATCACATCTTCTCCAAGAAATACCAGGGTTCCCTCTTCAAATAGGACCTTATCACCCACAAATACCTCTTTTATCCCCAAAAGAGGACAGTTTCTTCCAGACATGCCACATTTCTCCCAAATATATCACATCTTCTCCAAGAAATACCGGGGTTCCCCCTTCAAATAGGACCTTTTCACCCACAAATACCTCTTTTATCCCCAAAATAGGACAGTTTCTTCCAGAAATGCCACATTTCTCCCAAATATATCACATCTTCTCCAAGAAATAACAGCTTTCCCCCTTCAAATACAACGTTTTCACCCACAAATACCTCTTTTATCCCCAAAAGAGGACAGTTTCTTCCAGAAATGCCACATTTCTCCCAAATAGATCACATCTTCTCCAAGAAATACCAGGTTTCCCCCTTCAAATAGGACCTTTTCACCCACAAATACCTCTTTTATCCCCAAAAGAGGACAGTTTCTTCCTGACATGCCACATTTCTCCCAAATATATCACATCTTCTCCAAGAAATAACAGGTTTCCCCCTTCAAATAGGACCTTTTCGACCACAAATACCTTTTTTAACCCTCAAATTGTACATATTCTTCCAGAAATGCCAGATTTCTCCCAAATATATCACATCTTCTCCAAGAAATACCAGGTTTCCCCCTTCAAATAGGACCTTTTCACCCACAAATACCTCTTTTATCCCCAAAAGAGGACAGTTTCTTCCAGAAATGCCACATTTCTCCCAAATATGTCATATCTTCTCCAAGAAATACCAGGTTTCCCCCTTCAAATAGGAAATTTTCACCCACAAATACCTGTTTTATCCCCAAAAGAGGACAGTTTCTACTTGAAATGCCAGATTTCTCCCAAATAGATCACATCTTCTCCAAGAAATACCAGCTTTCCCCCTTCAAATAAGACCTTTTCACCCACAAATACCTCTTTTATCCCCAAAAGAGGACAGTTTCTTCCAGAAATGCCACATTTCTCCCAAATAGATCACATCTCCTCCAAGAAATACCGGGATTCCTCCTGAAATAGGAACTTTTCTCCCACAAGTACCACCCTTCTCCCCCCAAATAGGACATTTTCTTCCAGAAATGCCACATATCACCCAAATATATCACATCTTCTCCAAGAAATACCAGGATACCCCCTTCAAATAGGGCCTTTTCAAACACAAGTACCTCTTTTATCCTCAAAATAGAACAGTTTCTTCCAGAAAGGCCACATTTCACCCAAACATATCACATCTTCTCCAAGAAATGCCAGGATACCCCCTTCAAATAGGACCTTTTCACCCACAAGTACCTGTTTTATCCCCAAAATAGGACAGTTTCTTCCAGAAATGCCACATTTCTCCCAAATAGATCACATCTTCTCCAAGAAATACCAGCTTTCCCCCTTCAAATAGGACGTTTTCACCCACAAATACCTCTTTTATCCCCAAAAGGGGACAGTTTCTTATAGAAAGGCCACATTTCTCCCAAATATATCACATCTTCTCCAAGAAATACCAGGATTCCTCCTGAAATAGGACCTTTTCACCCACAAATACCTCTTTGATCCCCAAAAGAGGACAGTTTCTTCCAGACATGCCACATTTCTCCCAAATATATCACATCTTCTCCAAGAAATACCAGGATTCCTCCTGAAATAGGACCTTTTCTCCCACAAATACCAGCCTTCTCCCCCCAAATAGGACATTTTCTTCCAGAAAGGCCACATTTCTCCCAAATATATCACATCTTCTCCAAGAAATAACAGGGTTCCCCCTTCAAATAGGACCTTATCACCCACAAATACCTCTTTTATCCCCAAA
Source organism: Lophura swinhoii (assembly GCA_030408155.1). Classification (NCBI taxonomy): domain Eukaryota; kingdom Metazoa; phylum Chordata; class Aves; order Galliformes; family Phasianidae; genus Lophura; species Lophura swinhoii. The sequence continues at coordinate 25,666,623 of JASCYN010000149.1, read as the reverse complement.
ATAGAACAGTTACGTCCAGAAATGCCACATTTCTCCCAAATATATCACATCTTCTCCAAGAAATACCAGGTTTCCTCCTTGAAATAGGACCTTTTCACCCACAAATGCCTCTTGTATCCCCAAAAGAGGACAGTTTCTTCCAGACATGCCAGATTTCTCCCAAATATATCACATCTTTTCAAAGAAATACCAGCTTTCCCTCTTCAAATAGGACCTTTTCACCCACAAATACCTCTTTTATCCCCAAAGGAGGACAGTTTCTTCCAGAAATGCCACATTTCTCCCAAATATATCACATCTCCAAGAAATACCAGGTTTCCTCCTGAAATAGGACCTTGTCACCCACAGATTCCTGTTTTATCCTTTTGTTCCGAGCGACTTTTCGTTTTGGAGTGTTTATCCTGTGCTACACTTCAGCATTCTGTGACGAATAAAATAGAAGAGTAAAGCCCCACTTATAAGGCAGCTAGAAGGTCCAGTAGCCACACACATTGTGCTTTCAGGGAGGACGTTCCAGAAAGTCGAGAGTTGTGGCTTCTTTCCTGCGGAGAAAAAAAACCCTGTTTTCAGGCAATGCAGGACGCTGAATTCGCTCCTTCTCGGCATTTCAATACCGCTCCTTCGCTCTCGTGGCTCGAAAGCGGCACTCGCTCTGAACCGCTCCGGAGAGTCTGCAGTTGCTGTCCGGTCCATCGCGGTTCTGCCCGAGTGCCGCTTGCAGCCTTCAGCAGCGGTCTCGTTTCTCTCGGATGCCGGGAAAGAGCGACTTCAGCCGGATGCTTTTCTCCGACGAGTGAGCGGCTTCCTCTGCGCACATCGCAATGGAGAGCTTCTGACTTCTCCATGTGTCCATGCAGAATGCACTACGCTTCTCTCTCTTTCTTATCCCTTCCTTCCGAGCGACATTTCGTTTTGGAGTGTTTATCCGATGCTACACTTCAGCATTCTGTGACGAATAGAGTAGAAGAGAAAAGCCCCACTAATAAGGCAGCTAGAAGGTCCAGTAGCCACACACGTTGTGCTTTCAGGGAGGACGTTCCAGAAAGTCGAGAGTTGTGGCTTCTTTCCTGCGGAGAAAAAAAACCCTGTTTTCAGGCAATGCAGGACGCTGAATTCGTTCCTTCTCGGCATTTCAATACCGCTCCTTCGCTCTCGTGGCTCGAAAGCGGCACTCGCGCTGAACCGCTCCGGAGAGTCTGCAGTTGCTGTCCGGTCCATCGCGGTTCTGCCCGAGTGCCGCTTGCAGCCTTCAGCAGCGCTCTCGTTTCTCTCGGATGCCGGGAAAGAGCGACTTCAGCCGGATGCTTTTCTCCGACGAGTGAGCGGCTTCCTCTGCGCACATCGCAATGGAGAGCTTCTGACTTCTCCATGTGTCCATGCAGAATGCACTACGCTTCTCTCTCTTTCTTATCCCTTCCTTCCGAGCGACATTTCGTTTTGGAGTGTTTATCCGATGCTACACTTCAGCATTCTGTGACGAATAGAGTAGAAGGGAAAAGCCCCACTAATAAGGCAGCTAGAAGTTCGAGGAGCGACACACGGAGTGCTTTCAGGGAGGACGTTCCAGAAAGTCGAGAGTTGTGGCTTGTTTCCTGCGGAGAAAAAACCCCCTGTTTTCAGGCTATTCAGTAGTCTGCAACTGCAGACTGTCCGGTGTGGTTCAGCGCAAATGCCGCTTTCGAGCCACGAGAGAGGAGGAGCGGCATTCCTATGCCGAGAACGAGCGAATTCAGCCTACTGCATTGCCTGAAAACAGGGGGTTTTTTCTCCGCAGGAAAGAAGCCACAACTCTCGACTTTCTGGAACGTCCTCCCCGAAAGCACTACGTGCGTTGCTCCTCGAACTTCTAGCTGCCTTATTAGTGGGGCTTTTCTCTTCTACTCTATTCGTCACAGAATGCTGAAGTGTAGCAGCGGATAAACACTCCAAAACGAAATGTCGCTCGGAAGGAAGGGATAAGAATGAGAGAGAAGCGTAGTGCATTCTGCATGGACACATGGAGAAGTCAGAAGCTCTCCATTGCGATGTGCGCAGAAGAAGCCGCTCACTCGTCGGAGCAAAGCATCCGGCTGAAGTCGCTCTTTCCCGGCATCCGAGAGAAACGAGAGCGCTGCTGAAGGCTGCAAGCGGCACTCGGGCAGAACCGCGATGGACCGGACAGCAACTGCAGACTCTCCGGAGCGGTTCAGCGCGAGTGCCGCTTTCGAGCCACGAGATCGAAGGAGCGGTATTGAAATGCCGAGAAGGAGCGAATTCAGCGTCCAACATTGCCTGAAAACAGGGTTTTTTTTCTCCGCAGGAAAGAAGCCACAACTCTCGACTTTCTGGAACGTCCACCCTGAAAGCACAACGTATGTCGCTCCTCGAACTTCTAGATCACTTATTAGTGTGGTTTCCACTTCTACTCTATTCGTCACAGAATGTTGAAGTGTAGCATCGGATAAACACTCCAAAACGAAATGTCGCTCGGAAGAAAGGGATAAGAATGAGAGAGAAGCGTAGTGCATTCTGCATGGACAGAAGGAGAAGTCAGAAGCGCTCCATTGCGATGTGCGCAGAAGAAGCCGCTCACTCGTCGGAGAAAAGCATCCGGCTGAAGTCGCTCTTTCCCGGCATCCGAGAGAAACGAGAGCGCTGCTGAAGGCTGCAAGCGGCACTCGGGCAGAACCGCGATGGACCGGACAGCAACTGCAGACTCTCCGGAGCGGTTCAGAGCGAGTGCCGCTTTCGAGCCACGAGAGCGAAGGAGCGGTATTGAAATGCCGAGAAGGAGCGAATTCAGCGTCCTGCAATGCCTGAAAACAGGGGTATTTTTCTCCGCAGGAAAGAAGCCACAACTCTCGACTTTCTGGAACGTCCTCCCTGAAAGCACAATGTGTGTGGCTACTGGACCTTCTAGCTGCCTTATTAGCGGGGCTTTCCTCTTCTATTTTATTCGTCACAGAATGCTGAAGTGTAGCATCGGATAAACACTCCAAAACGAAAAGTCGCTAGGAACAAAGGGATAAAACAGGAATCTGAGGGTGACAAGGTCCTATTTCAGGAGGAAACCTGGTATTTCTTGGAGATGTGATATATTTGGGAGAAATGTGGCATTTCTGGAAGAAACTGTCCTCTTTTGGGGATAAAACAGGTATTTGTGGTTGAAAAGGTCCTTTTGAAGGGGGAAACCTGGTATTTCTTGGAGAAGATGTGATGTATTTGGGAGAAATGTGGCATGTCTGGAAGAAACTGTCCTATTTTGGGGATAAAAGAGGTATTTGTGGGTGATAAGGTCCTATTTGAAGGGGGAAACGTGGTATTTCTTGGAGAAGATGTGATACGTTTGGGAGAAATGTGGCATGTCAGGAGGAAACTGTCCTCTTTTGGGGATAAAAGAGGTATTTGTGGGTGAAAAGGTCCTATTTGAAGGGGGAAACCTGTTATTTCTTGGAGAAGATGTGATATATTTGGGAGAAATGTGGCCTTTCTGGAAGAAACTGTCCTCTTTTGGGTATAAAAGAGGTATTTGTGGGTGAAAAGGTCCTATTTGAAGGGGGAAACCTGGTATTTCTTGGAGAAGATGTGATATATTTGGGAGAAATGTGGCATGTCTGGAAGAAACTGTCCTATTTTGGGGATAAAAGAGGTATTTGTGGGTGAAAAGGTCCTATTTGAAGGGGGAAACGTGGTATTTCTTGGAGAAGACGTGATCTATTTGGGAGAAATCAGGCATTCCTGGAAGAAACTGTCCTCTTTTGGGGATAAAAGAGGTATTTGTGGGTGAAAAGGTCCTATTTGAAGGGGGAAACCTGGTATTTCTTGGAGAAGATGTGATATATTTGGGAGAAATGTGGCATGTCTGGAAGAAACTGTCGTATTTTGGGGATCATAGAGGTATTTGTGGGTGAAAAGGTCCTATTTGAAGGGGGAAACGTGGTATTTCTTGGAGAAGATGTGATATATTTGGGAGAAATGTGGCATGTCTGGAAGAAACTGTCCTATTTTGGGGATAAAAGAGGTATTTGTGGGTGAAAAGGTCGTATTTGAAGGGGGAAAGCTGGTATTTCTTGGAGAAGATGTGATATATTTGGGAGAAATGTGGCATGTCTGGAAGAAACTGTCCTATTTTGGGGATAAAACAGGTATTTGTGGGTGAAAAGGTCCTATTTGAAGGGGGAAACCTGGTATTTCTTGGAGAAGATGTGATATGTTTGGGAGAAATGTGGCATTTCTGGAAGAAACTGTTCTATTTGGGGACAAAAGAGGTATTTGTGGGTGATAAGGTCCTATTTGAAGGGGGAAAGCTGGTATTTCTTGGAGAAGATGTGATATGTTTGGGAGAAATGTGGCCTTTCTGGAAGAAACTGTCCTCTTTTGGGGGGAGAAGGCTGGTATTTGTGGGAGAAAAGGTCCTATTTCAGGAGGAATCCTGGTATTTCTTGGAGAAGATGTGATATATTTGGGAGAATTGTGGCCGTCCTGGAAGAAACTGTCCTCTTTAGGGGATAAAAGAGTTATTTGTGGGTGAAAAGGTCCTATTTGAAGGGGGAAAGCTGTTATTTCTTGGAGAAGATGTGATATATTTGGGAGAAATGTGGCATTTCTGGAAGAATATCTCCAATTTGAGGGATAGAACAGGTATGTGTGGTTGAAAAGGTCCTATTTGAAGGGGGAAACCTGGTATTTCTTGGAGAAGATGTGATATGTTTGGGAGAAATGTGGCATGTCAGGAAGAAACTGTCCTCTTTTGGGGATAAAAGAGGTATTTGTGGGTGAAAAGGTCCTATTTGAAGGGGGAAACCTGGTATTTCTTGGAGAAGATGTGATGTATTTGGGAGAAATGTGGCATGTCTGGAAGAAACTGTCCTCTTTTGGGGATAAAAGAGGTATTTGTGGGTGAAAAGTTCCTATTTCAAGGAGGAAACCTGGTATTTCTTGGAGAAGATGTGATATGTTTGGGAGAAATGTGGCATTTCTGGACGTAACTGTTCTATTTTGGGGACAAAAGAGGTATTTGTGGGTGATAAGGTCCTATTTGAAGGGGGAACCCAGGTATTTCTTGGAGAAGTTGTGATATATTTGGGGGAAATCTGGCATTTCTGGAAGAAACTGTCCTATTTGGGGGGAGAAGGCTGGTATTTGTGGGTGAAAAGGTCCTCTTTCAGGAGGAATCCTGGTATTTCTTGGAGAAGATGTGATGTATTTGGGAGAAATGTGGCATTTCTGGAAGAAACTGTCCTATTTGAGGGATAAAAGAGGTATTTGTGGGTGAAAAGTTCGTATTTCAGGAGGAATCCTGCTATTTCTTGGAGAAGATGTGATATATTTGGGAGAAATGTGGCCTTTCTGGAAGAAACTGTCCTCTTTTGGGAATAAAAGAGGTATTTGTGGGTGAAAAGGTCATATTTGAAGGAGGAAACCTGGTATTTCTTGGAGAAGATGTGATCTATTTGGGAGAAATGTGGCATTTCTGAAAGAAACTGTCCTCTTTTGGGGATAAAAGAGTTTTTTGGGGGGAAAAGGTCCAATTTGAAGGGGGAACCCTGGTATTTCTTGGAGAAGATGTGATATGTTTGGGAGTAATGTGGCCTATCTGGAAGAAACTGTCGTCTTTTGGGGATAAAAGAGGTATTTGTGGGTGAAAAGGTCGTATTTCCAGGGGAAAACCTGGTATTTCTTGGAGAAGATGTGATCTATTTGGGAGAAATATGGCATTTCTGGAAGAAACTGTCCTCTTTTGGGTGGAAAAGTCTGGTATTTTGGGAGAAAAGGTCCTATTACAGGAGAAATCCTGGTATTTCTTGGAGGAGATGTGATATGTTTGGGAGAAATGTGGCATGTCTGGAAGAAACTGTTCTATTTTGGGGATAAAACAGGTACTTGTGGGTGAAAATGTCCTATTTGAATGAGGTATCCTGGTATTTCTTGAAGAAGATGTGATATGTTTGGGTGAAATGTGGCATTTCTGGAAGAAACTGTTCTATTTTGGGGATAAAAGAGGTATTTGTAGGTGAAAAGGTCCTATTTGAAGGGGGAAACGTGGTATTTCTTGGAGAAGATGTGATATATTTGGGTGATATGTGGCCTTTCTGGAAGAAAATGTCCTATTTGGGGGGAGAAGGCTGGTATTTGTTGGAGAAAAGTTCCTCTTTCAGGAGGAATCCTGGTATTTCTTGGAGGAGATGTGATATGTTTGGGAGAAATGTGGCATTTCTGGCAGATACTGTCCTATTTTGGGGATAAAAGAGGTATTTGTGGGTGAAAAGGTCCTATTTCCAGGGGAAAAGCTGGTATTTCTTGGAGAAGATGTGATCTATTTGGGACAAATGTGGCATTTCTGGAAGAAACTGTCCTCTTTTGGGGATAAAACAGGTACTTGTGGGTGAAAATTTCCTGTTTGAAGGGGGAAACCTGGCATTTCTTGGAGAAGATGTGATATATTTGGGAGAAATGTGGCATTTCTGGAAGAAAATGTCCTATTTGGGGTGAGAAGCCTGGTATAAGTGGGTGAAAAGGTCCTATTTGAAGGGGGAAACCTGGTATTTCTTGGAGAAGATGTGATCTAATTGGGAGAAATGTGGCATTTCTGGTAGAAACTGTCCTCTTTTGGGGATAAAAGAGGTATTTGTGGGTGAAAAGGTCCTATTTGAAGGGGGAAACGTGGTATTTCTTGGAGAAGATGTGATATATTTGGGAGAAATCTGGCATTTCTGGAAGAAACTGTCCTCTTTTGGGGATAAAACAGGTATTTGTGAGTGAAAATTTCCTATTTGAAGGGGGAAACCTGGTATTTTTGGAGAAGATATGACATATTTGGGAGAAATGTGGCATTTCTGGAAGAAAATGTCCTATTTGGGGGGAGAAGCCTGGTATTAGTGGGTGAAAAGTTCCTATTTGAAGGGGGAAAGATGTTATTACTTGTAGAAGATGTGATATATTTGGGAGAAATGTGGCCTTTCTGGAAGAAACTGTCCTCTTTTGGGGATAAAAGAGGTATTTGTGGGTGAAAAGGTCCTATTTGAAGGGGGAAACGTGGTATTTCTTGGAGAAGATGTGATATATTTGGGAGAAATGTGGCCTTTCTGGAAGAAGCTGTCCTATTCTGGGGATAAAACAGGTATTTGTGGGTGAAAAGGTCCTATTTGAAGGGGGAAACGTGGTATTTCTTGGAGAAGATGTGATATATTTGGGAGAAATTTGGCATTCCTGGAAGAAACTGTCCTATTTTGGGGATAAAAGAGGTATTTGTGGGTGAAAACGTCCTATTTGAAGGGGGAAACCTGGTATTTCTTGGAGAAGATGTGATATATTTGGGAGAAATGTGGCATGTCTGGAAGAAACTGTCGTATTTTGGGGATCAAAGAGGTATTTGTGGGTGAAAAGGTCCTATTTGAAGGGGGAAAGCTGGTATTTCTTGGAGAAGATGTGATATATTTGGGAGAAATGTGGCATGTCTGGAAGAAACTGTCCTATTTTGGGGAGAAAAGAGGTATTTGTGGGTGAAAAGGTCCTATTTGAAGGGGGAAACCTGGTATTTCTTGGAGAAGATGTGATATGTTTGGGAGAAATGTGGCATTTCTGGACGTAACTGTTCTATTTTGGGGACAAAAGAGGTATTTGTGGGTGATAAGGTCCTATTTGAAGGGGGAAAGCTGGTATTTCTTGGAGAAGATGTGATATGTTTGGGAGAAATGTGGCCTTTCTGGAAGAAACTGTCCTCTTTTGGGGATAAAACAGGTATTTGTGGGTGAAAATTTCCTATTTGAAGGGGGAAACCTGGTATTTTTGGAGAAGATATGACATATTTGGGAGAAATGTGGCATTTCTGGAAGAAAATGTCCTATTTGGGGGGAGAAGCCTGGTATTAGTGGGTGAAAAGTTCCTATTTGAAGGGGGGAAAGCTGTTATTACTTGTAGAAGATGTGATATATTTGGGAGAAATGTGGCCTTTCTGGAAGAAACTGTCCTCTTTTGGGGATAAAAGAGGTATTTGTGGGTGAAAAGGTCCTATTTGAAGGGGGAAACGTGGTATTTCTTGGAGAAGATGTGATATATTTGGGAGAAATGTGGCCTTTCTGGAAGAAGCTGTCCTATTCTGGGGATAAAAGAGGTATTTGTGGGTGAAAAGGTCCTATTTGAAGGGGGAAACGTGGTATTTCTTGGAGAAGATGTGATCTATTTGGGAGAAATTTGGCATTCCTGGAAGAAACTGTCCTATTTTGGGGATAAAAGAGGTATTTGTGGGTGAAAACGTCCTATTTGAAGGGGGAAACCTGGTATTTCTTGGAGAAGATGTGATATATTTGGGAGAAATGTGGCATGTCTGGAAGAAACTGTCGTATTTTGGGGATCAAAGAGGTATTTGTGGGTGAAAAGGTCCTATTTGAAGGGGGAAAGCTGGTATTTCTTGGAGAAGATGTGATATATTTGGGAGAAATGTGGCATGTCTGGAAGAAACTGTCCTATTTTGGGGAGAAAAGAGGTATTTGTGCGTGAAAAGGTCCTATTTGAAGGGGGAAACCTGGTATTTCTTGGAGAAGATGTGATATGTTTGGGAGAAATGTGGCATTTCTGGACGTAACTGTTCTATTTTGGGGACAAAAGAGGTATTTGTGGGTGATAAGGTCCTATTTGAAGGGGGAAAGCTGGTATTTCTTGGAGAAGATGTGATATGTTTGGGAGAAATGTGGCCTTTCTGGAAGAAACTGTCCTCTTTTGGGGGGAGAAGGCTGGTATTTGTGGGAGAAAAGGTCCTATTTCAGGAGGAATCCTGGTATTTCTTGGAGAAGATGTGATCTATTTGGGAGAAATGTGGCATTTCTGGCAGAAACTGTCCTATTTTGTGGATAAAAGAGGTATTTGAGGGAGAAAAGGTCGTATTTCAGGAGGAATCCTGGTATTTCTTGGAGAAGATGTGATATATTTGGGAGAAATGTGGCCTTCCTGGAAGAAACTGTCCTCTTTTGGGGATAAAACAGGTATTTGTGGGTGAAAAGGTCATATTTGAAGGGGGAAAGCAGGTATTTCTTGGAGAAGATGTGATATATTTGGGAGAAATGTGGCATTTCTGGAAGAATATGTCCAATTTGTTGGATAGAACAGGTATGTGTGGTTGAAAAGGTCCTATTTGAAGGGGGAAACCTGGTATTTCTTGGAGAAGATGTGATATGTTTGAGAGAAATGTGGCATGTCTGGAAGAAACTGTCCTCTTTTGGGGATAAAAGAGGTATTTGTGGGTGAAAAGGTCCTATTTGAAGGGGGGAAAGCTGGTATTTCTTGGAGAAGATGTGATCTATTTGGGAGAAATGTGGCATGTCTGGAAGAAACTTTCCTCTTTTGGGGATAAAACAGGTATTTGTGGGTGAAAACGTTGTATTTGAAGGGGGAAACCTGTTATTTCTTGGAGAAGATGTGATATATTTGGGAGAAATGTGGCATGTCTGGAAGAAACTGATCTATTTTGGGGATAAAACAGGTACTTGTGGGTGAAAAGGTCCTATTTGAATGGGGAAACCTGGTATTTCTTGGAGAAGATGTGATATATTTGGGAGAAATGTGGCATTTCTGGAAGAAACTGTCCTATTTTGGGGATAAAAGAGGTATTTGTTGGTGAAAAGTTCCTATTTCAGGAGGAACCCTGGTATTTCTTGGAGAAGATGTGATATATTTGGGAGAAATGTGGCCTTTCTATAAGAAACTGTCCTCTTTTGGGGATAAAAGAGGTATTTGTGGGTGAAAAGGTCCTATTTGAAGGGGGAAACCTGGTATTTCTTGGAGAAGATGTGATATATTTGGGAGAAATGTGACATGTCTGGAAGAAACTGTCCTCTTTTGGGGATAAAAGAAGTATTTGTGGGTGAAAAGGTCCTATTTGAAGGGGGAACCCTGGTATTTCTTGGAGAAGATGTGATATATTTGGGAGAAATGTGGCATTTCTGGAAGAAACTGTCCTCTTTTGGGGATAAAAGAGGTATTTGTGGGTGAAAAGGTCGTATTTCAGGAGGAATCCTGGTATTTCTTGGAGAAGATGTGATGTATTTGGGAGAAATGTGGCATTTCTGGAAGAAACTGTCCTATTTGAGGGATAAAAGAGGTATTTGTGGGTGAAAAGTTCGTATTTCAGGAGGAATCCTGCTATTTCTTGGAGAAGATGTGATATATTTGGGAGAAATGTGGCCTTTCTGGAAGAAACTGTCCTCTTTTGGGAATAAAAGAGGTATTTGTGGGTGAAAAGGTCATATTTGAAGGAGGAAACCTGGTATTTCTTGGAGAAGATGTGATCTATTTGGGAGAAATGTGGCATTTCTGAAAGAAACTGTCCTCTTTTGGGGATAAAAGAGTTTTTTGGGGGGAAAAGGTCCTATTTGAAGGGGGAACCCTGGTATTTCTTGGAGAAGATGTGATATGTTTGGGAGTAATGTGGCCTATCTGGAAGAAACTGTCGTCTTTTGGGGATAAAAGAGGTATTTGTGGGTGAAAAGGTCGTATTTCCAGGGGAAAACCTGGTATTTCTTGGAGAAGATGTGATCTATTTGGGAGAAATATGGCATTTCTGGAAGAAACTGTCCTCTTTTGGGTGGAAAAGTCTGGTATTTTGGGAGAAAAGGTCCTATTACAGGAGAAATCCTGGTATTTCTTGGAGGAGATGTGATATGTTTGGGAGAAATGTGGCATGTCTGGAAGAAACTGTTCTATTTTGGGGATAAAACAGGTACTTGTGGGTGAAAATGTCCTATTTGAATGAGGTATCCTGGTATTTCTTGAAGAAGATGTGATATGTTTGGGTGAAATGTGGCATTTCTGGAAGAAACTGTTCTATTTTGGGGATAAAAGAGGTATTTGTAGGTGAAAAGGTCCTATTTGAAGGGGGGAAACGTGGTATTTCTTGGAGAAGATGTGATATATTTGGGTGATATGTGGCCTTTCTGGAAGAAAATGTCCTATTTGGGGGGAGAAGGCTGGTATTTGTTGGAGAAAAGTTCCTCTTTCAGGAGGAATCCTGGTATTTCTTGGAGGAGATGTGATATGTTTGGGAGAAATGTGGCATTTCTGGCAGATACTGTCCTATTTTGGGGATAAAAGAGGTATTTGTGGGTGAAAAGGTCCTATTTCCAGGGGAAAAGCTGGTATTTCTTGGAGAAGATGTGATCTATTTGGGACAAATGTGGCATTTCTGGAAGAAACTGTCCTCTTTTGGGGATAAAACAGGTACTTGTGGGTGAAAATTTCCTGTTTGAAGGGGGAAACCTGGCATTTCTTGGAGAAGATGTGATATATTTGGGAGAAATGTGGCATTTCTGGAAGAAAATGTCCTATTTGGGGTGAGAAGCCTGGTATAAGTGGGTGAAAAGGTCCTATTTGAAGGGGGAAACCTGGTATTTCTTGGAGAAGATGTGATCTAATTGGGAGAAATGTGGCATTTCTGGTAGAAACTGTCCTCTTTTGGGGATAAAAGAGGTATTTGTGGGTGAAAAGGTCCTATTTGAAGGGGGAAACGTGGTATTTCTTGGAGAAGATGTGATATATTTGGGAGAAATCTGGCATTTCTGGAAGAAACTGTCCTCTTTTGGGGATAAAACAGGTATTTGTGAGTGAAAATTTCCTATTTGAAGGGGGAAACCTGGTATTTTTGGAGAAGATATGACATATTTGGGAGAAATGTGGCATTTCTGGAAGAAAATGTCCTATTTGGGGGGAGAAGCCTGGTATTAGTGGGTGAAAAGTTCCTATTTGAAGGGGGAAAGATGTTATTACTTGTAGAAGATGTGATATATTTGGGAGAAATGTGGCCTTTCTGGAAGAAACTGTCCTCTTTTGGGGATAAAAGAGGTATTTGTGGGTGAAAAGGTCCTATTTGAAGGGGGAAACGTGGTATTTCTTGGAGAAGATGTGATATATTTGGGAGAAATGTGGCCTTTCTGGAAGAAGCTGTCCTATTCTGGGGATAAAACAGGTATTTGTGGGTGAAAAGGTCCTATTTGAAGGGGGAAAGCTGGTATTTCTTGGAGAAGATGTGATATATTTGGGAGAAATTTGGCATTCCTGGAAGAAACTGTCCTATTTTGGGGATAAAAGAGGTATTTGTGGGTGAAAACGTCCTATTTGAAGGGGGAAACCTGGTATTTCTTGGAGAAGATGTGATATATTTGGGAGAAATGTGGCATGTCTGGAAGAAACTGTCGTATTTTGGGGATCAAAGAGGTATTTGTGGGTGAAAAGGTCCTATTTGAAGGGGGAAAGCTGGTATTTCTTGGAGAAGATGTGATATATTTGGGAGAAATGTGGCATGTCTGGAAGAAACTGTCCTATTTTGGGGAGAAAAGAGGTATTTGTGCGTGAAAAGGTCCTATTTGAAGGGGGAAACCTGGTATTTCTTGGAGAAGATGTGATATGTTTGGGAGAAATGTGGCATTTCTGGACGTAACTGTTCTATTTTGGGGACAAAAGAGGTATTTGTGGGTGATAAGGTCCTATTTGAAGGGGGAAAGCTGGTATTTCTTGGAGAAGATGTGATATGTTTGGGAGAAATGTGGCCTTTCTGGAAGAAACTGTCCTCTTTTGGGATAAAACAGGTATTTGTGGGTGAAAATTTCCTATTTGAAGGGGGAAACCTGGTATTTTTGGAGAAGATATGACATATTTGGGAGAAATGTGGCATTTCTGGAAGAAAATGTCCTATTTGGGGGGAGAAGCCTGGTATTAGTGGGTGATAAGTTCCTATTTGAAGGGGGAAAGCTGTTATTACTTGTAGAAGATGTGATATATTTGGGAGAAATGTGGCCTTTCTGGAAGAAACTGTCCTCTTTTGGGATAAAAGAGGTATTTGTGGGTGAAAAGGTCCTATTGAAGGGGGAAACGTGGTATTTCTTGGAGAAGATGTGATATATTTGGGAGAAATGTGGCCTTTCTGGAAGAAGCTGTCCTATTCTGGGATAAAAACAGGTATTTGTGGGTGAAAAGGTCCTATTTGAAGGGGGAAACGTGGTATTTCTTGGAGAAGATGTGATCTATTTGGGAGAAATTTGGCATTCCTGAAGAAACTGTCCTATTTTGGGGATAAAAGAGGTATTTGTGGGTGAAAAGGTCCTATTTGAAGGGGGGAAACCTGGTATTTCTTGGAGAAGATGTGATATATTTGGGAGAAATGTGGCATGTCTGGAAGAAACTGTCGTATTTTGGGGATCAAAGAGTATTTGTGGGTGAAAAGGTCCTATTTGAAGGGGAAAGCTGGTATTTCTTGGAGAAGATGTGATATATTTGGGAGAAATGTGGCATGTCTGGAAGAAACTGTCCTATTTTGGGGAGAAAAGAGGTATTTGTGGGTGAAAAGGTCCTATTTGAAGGGGAAACCTGGTATTTCTTGGAGAAGATGTGATATGTTTGGGAGAAATGTGGCATTTCTGGACGTAACTGTTCTATTTTGGGGACAAAAGAGGTATTTGTGGGTGATAAGGTCCTATTTGAAGGGGGAAAGCTGGTATTTCTTGGAGAAGATGTGATATGTTTGGGAGAAATGTGGCCTTTCTGGAAGAAACTGTCCTCTTTTGGGGGAGAAGGCTGGTATTTGTGGGAGAAAAGGTCCTATTTCAGGAGGAATCCTGGTATTTCTTGGAGAAGATGTGATCTATTTGGGAGAAATGTGGCATTTCTGGCAGAAACTGTCCTATTTTGTGGATAAAAGAGGTATTTGAGGGAGAAAAGGTCGTATTTCAGGAGGAATCCTGGTATTTCTTGGAGAAGATGTGATATATTTGGGAGAAATGTGGCCTTCCTGGAAGAAACTGTCCTCTTTTGGGGATAAAACAGGTATTTGTGGGTGAAAAGGTCATATTTGAAGGGGAAAGCAGGTATTTCTTGGAGAAGATGTGATATATTTGGGAGAAAATGTGGCATTTCTGGAAGAATATGTCCAATTTGTTGGATAGAACAGGTATGTGTGGTTGAAAAGGTCCTATTGAAGGGGGGAAACCTGGTATTTCTTGGAGAAGATGTGATATGTTTGAGAGAAATGTGGCATGTCTGGAAGAAACTGTCCTCTTTTGGGGATAAAAGAGGTATTTGTGGGTGAAAAGGTCCTATTTGAAGGGGGAAAGCTGGTATTTCTTGGAGAAGATGTGATCTATTTGGGGAGAAATGTGGCATGTCTGGAAGAAACTTTCCTCTTTTGGGGATAAAACAGGTATTTGTGGGTGAAAACGTTGTATTTGAAGGGGGAAACCTGTTATTTCTTGGAGAAGATGTGATATATTTGGGAGAAATGTGGCATTTCTGGAAGAAACTGATCTATTTTGGGGATAAAACAGGTACTTGTGGGTGAAAAGGTCCTATTTGAATGGGGAAACCTGGTATTTCTTGGAGAAGATGTGATATATTTGGGAGAAATGTGGCATTTCTGGAAGAAACTGTCCTATTTTGGGATAAAAGAGGTATTTGTTGGTGAAAAGTTCCTATTTCAGGAGGAACCCTGGTATTTCTTGGAGAAGATGTGATATATTTGGGAGAAATGTGGCTTTCTATAAGAAACTGTCCTCTTTTGGGGATAAAAGAGGTATTTGTGGGTGAAAAGGTCCTATTTGAAGGGGGAAACCTGGTATTTCTTGGAGAAGATGTGATATATTTGGGAGAAATGTGACATGTCTGGAAGAAACTGTCCTCTTTTGGGATAAAAGAAGTATTTGTGGGTGAAAAGGTCCTATTTGAAGGGGGAACCCTGGTATTTCTTGGAGAAGATGTGATTATTTGGGAGAAATGTGGCATTTCTGGAAGAAACTGTCCTCTTTTGGGATAAAAGAGGTATTTGTGGGTGAAAAGGTCGTATTTCAGGAGGATCCTGGTATTTCTTGGAGAAGATGTGATATATTTGGGAGAAATGTGGCCTTTCTGGAAGAAACTGTCCTCTTTTGGGGATAAAACAGATATTTGTGGGTGAAAAGGTCCTATTTGAAGGGTTAAACATGGTATTTCTTGGAGAAGATGTGATATATTTGGGAGAAATGTGGCATTTCTGGAAGAATATGTCCAATTTGAGGGATAAAACAGGTATTTGTAGGTGAAAAGGTCCTATTTGAAGGGGGAAACGTGGTATTTCTTGGAGAAGATGTGATATATTTGGGTGATATGTGGCATGTCTGGAAGAAAATGTCCTATTTGGGGGGAGAAGGCTGGTATTTGTTGGAGAAAAGTTCCTATTTCAGGAGGAATCCTGGTATTTCTTGTAGGAGATGTGATATGTTTGGGAGAAATGTGGCATTTCTGGCAGATACTGTCCTATTTTGGGGATAAAAGAGGTATTTGTGGGTGAAAAGGTCCTATTTCCAGGGAAAACCTGGTATTTCTTGGAGAAGATGTGATATATTTGGGACAAATGTGGCATTTCTGGAAGAAACTGTCCTCTTTTGGGGATAAACAGGTACTTGTGGGTGAAAAGGTCCTATTTGAAGGGGGAAACCTGGCATTTCTTGGAGAAGATGTGATATATTTGGGAGAAATGTGGCATTTCTGGAAGAAAATGTCCAATTTGGGGGGGAGAAGCCTGGTATAAGTGGATGAAAAGGTCCTATTTGAAGGGGGGAAACGTGGTATTTCTTGGAGAAGATGTGATATATTTGGGAGAAATCTGGCATTTCTGGAAGAATATGTCCAATTTGAGGGATAAAACAGGTATTTGTGGTTGAAAAGGTCCTATTTGAAGGGGGAAACCTGGTATTTCTTGGAGAAGATGTGATATATTTGGGAAGAAATGTGGCCTTTCTGGAAGAAACTGTCCTCTTTTGGGGATAAAACAGGTATTTGTGGGTGAAAATTTCTATTTGAAGGGGAAACCTGGTATTTCTGGAGAAGATATGATATATTTTGGAGAAATGTGGCATTTCTGGAAGAAAATGTCCTATTTGGGGCGAGAAGCCTGGTATTAGTGGGTGAAAAGGTCTTATTTGAAGGGGGAAAGCTGTTATTACTTGGAGAAGATGTGATATATTTGGGAGAAATCTGGCATTTCTGGAAGAAACTGTCCTATTTTGGGGATAAAAAGAGGTATTTGTGGGTGAAAAGGTCCTATTTGAAGGGGAAAGCTGGTATTTCTTGGAGAAGATGTGATATATTTGGGAGAAATCTGGCCTTTCTGGAAGAAACTGTCCTCTTTTGGGATAAAAGAGGTATTTGTGGGTGAAAAGGTCCTATTTGAAGGGGGAAACCTGGTATTTCTTGGAGAAGATGTGATATATTTGGGAGAAATGTGGCCTTTCTTGAAGAAGCTGTCCTATTTTGGGG
>JASCYN010000149.1:25606053-25650272 GCA_030408155.1 Lophura swinhoii | reverse complement strand
TGTCTGGAAGAAACTGTTCTATTTTGGGGATAAAACAGGTACTTGTGGGTGAAAATGTCCTATTTGAATGAGGTATCCTGGTATTTCTTGAAGAAGATGTGATATGTTTGGGTGAAATGTGGCATTTCTGGAAGAAACTGTTCTATTTTGGGGATAAAAGAGGTATTTGTAGGTGAAAAAGGTCCTATTTGAAGGGGGAAACGTGGTATTTCTTGGAGAAGATGTGATATATTTGGGTGATATGTGGCATGTCTGGAAGAAAATGTCCTATTTGGGGGGAGAAGGCTGGTATTTGTTGGAGAAAAGTTCCTCTTTCACAGGAGGAATCCTGGTATTTCTTGGAGGAGATGTGATATGTTTGGGAGAAATGTGGCATTTCTGGCAGATACTGTCCTATTTTGGGGATAAAAGAGTATTTGTGGGTGAAAAGGTCCTATTTCCAGGGGAAAAGCTGGTATTTCTTGGAGAAGATGTGATCTATTTGGGACAAATGTGGCATTTCTGGAAGAAACTGTCCTCTTTTGGGGATAAAACAGGTACTTGTGGGTGAAAATTTCCTGTTTGAAGGGGGAAACCTGGCATTTCTTGGAGAAGATGTGATATATTTGGGAGAAATGTGGCATTTCTGGAAGAAAATGTCCCATTTGGAGGGAGAAGCCTGGTATAAGTGGGTGAAAAGGTCCTATTTGAAGGGGAAACCTGGTATTTCTTGGAGAAGATGTGATATATTTTGGAGAAATCTGGCATTTCTGGTAGAAACTGTCCTCTTTTGTGGATAAAAACAGGTATTTGTGGGTGAAAAGGTCCTATTTGAAGGGGGAAACGTGGTATTTCTTGGAGAAGATGTGATATATTTGGGAGAAATCTGGCATTTCTGGAAGAATATGTCCAATTTGAGGGATAAAAACAGGTATTTGTGGTTGAAAAGGTCCTATTTGAAGGGGGAAACCTGGTATTTCTTGGAGAAGATGTGATATATTTGGGAGAAATGTGGCCTTTCTGAAGAAACTGTCCTCTTTGGATGGGATAAAAGAGGTATTTGTGGGTGAAAAGTTCCTATTTGAAGGGGGAAACCTGGTATTTCTTGGAGAAGATGTGATATATTTGGGAGAAATGTGGCCTTTCTGGAAGAAGCTGTCCTATTTTGGGGATAAAAGAGGTATTTGTGGGTGAAAAGGTCCTATTTGAAGGGGGAAACGTGTATTTCTTGGAGAAGATGTGATATATTTGGGAGAAATGTGGCATTTCTGGAAGAAACTGTCCTATTTTGGGGATAAAAGAGGTATTTGTGGGTGAAAACGTCCTATTTGAAGGGGGAAACCTGGTATTTCTTGGAGAAGATGTGATATATTTGGGAGAAATGTGGCATGTCTGAAGAAACTGTCCTATTTTGGGGATCAAAGAGGTATTTGTGGGTGAAAAGGTCCTATTTGAAGGGGGAAACGTGGTATTTCTTGAGAAGATGTGATATATTTGGGAGAAATGTGGCATTTCTGGAAGAAACTGTCCTATTTTGGGGATAAAAGAGGTATTTGTGGGTGAAAAGGTCCTATTTGAAGGGGGAAACCTGGTATTTCTTGGAGAAGATGTGATATATTTGGGAGAAATGTGGCCTTTCTGGAAGAAGCTGTCCTATTTTGGGGATAAAAGAGGTATTTGTGGGTGAAAAGGTCCTATTGAAGGGGGAAACGTGGTATTTCTTGGAGAAGACGTGATCTATTTGGGAGAAATTTGGCATTCCTGGAAGAAACTGTCCTATTTTGGGGATAAAAGAGGTATTTGTGGGTGAAAACGTCCTATTTGAAGGGGGAAACGTGGTATTTCTTGGAGAAGATGTGATATATTTGGGAGAAATGTGGCATGTCTGGAAGAAACTGTCGTATTTTGGGGATCATAGAGGTATTTGTGGGTGAAAAGGTCCTATTTGAAGGGGGAAACGTGGCATTTCTTGGAGAAGATGTGATATATTTGGGAGAAATGTGGCATGTCTGGAAGAAAATGTCCTATTTTGGGGATAAAAGAGGTATTTGTGGGTGAAAAGGTCGTATTTGAAGGGGAAAGCTGGTATTTCTTGGAGAAGATGTGATATATTTGGGAGAAATGTGGCATTTCTGGAAGAAACTGTTCTATTTGGGGACAAAAGAGGTATTTGTGGGTGATAAGGTCCTATTTGAAGGGGGAAAGCTGGTATTTCTTGGAGAAGATGTGATATGTTTGGGAGAAATGTGGCCTTTCTGGAAGAAACTGTCCTCTTTTGGGGGGAGAAGGCTGGTATTTGTGGGAGAAAAGGTCCTATTTCAGGAGGAATCCTGGTATTTCTTGGAGAAGATGTGATATATTTGGGAGAATTGTGGCCGTCCTGGAAGAAACTGTCCTCTTTAGGGGATAAAAGAGATATTTGTGGGTGAAAAGGTCCTATTTGAAGGGGGAAAGCTGTTATTTCTTGGAGAAGATGTGATATATTTGGGAGAAATGTGGCATTTCTGGAAGAATATCTCCAATTTGAGGGATAGAACAGGTATGTGTGGTTGAAAAGGTCCTATTTGAAGGGGGAAACCTGGTATTTCTTGGAGAAGATGTGATATGTTTGGGAGAAATGTGGCATGTCTGGAAGAAACTGTCCTCTTTTGGGGATAAAAGAGGTATTTGTGGGTGAAAAGGTCCTATTTGAAGGGGGAAACCTGGTATTTCTTGGAGAAGATGTGATCTATTTGGGAGAAATGTGGCATGTCTGGAAGAAACTGTCCTCTTTTGGGGATAAAAGAGGTTTTTTTGGGGAAAAGGTCCTATTTGAAGGGGGAAGCGTGGTATTTCTTGGAGAAGATGTGATCTATTTTGGAGAAATGTGGCATTTCTGGAAGAAACTGTCCTCTTATGGGGATAGAACAGGTATTTGTGGGTGAAAAGGTCTTATTTGGAGGGGGAAACCTGGTATTTCTTGGAGGAGATGTGATATGTTTGGGAGAAATGTGCCATTTCTGGAAGAAACTGTCCTATTTTGGGGACAGGTATTTGTGGGTGAAAAGGTCCTATTTGAAGGGGGAAACCTGGTATTTCTTGGAGAAGATGTGATATATTTGGGAGAAATGTGGCATGTCTGGAAGAAAATGTCCTCTTTTGGGGATAAAAGAGGTATTTGTGGGTGAAAAGGTCCTATTTGAAGGGGGAAACCTGGTATTTCCTGGAGAAGATGTGATATGTTTGGGAGAAATGTGGCATTTCTGGAAGAAACTGTCCTCTTTTGGGGATAAAACAGGTATTTGTGGGTGAAAACGTTGTATTTGAAGGGGGAATCCTGGTATTTCTTGGAGAAGATGTGATATATTTGGGAGAAATGTGGCATTTCTGGAAGAAACTGTTCTATTTTGGGGATAAAACAGGTATTAGTGGTTGAAAAGGTCCTATTTGAAGGGGGAAAGCTGGTATTTCTTGGAGAAGATGTGATATATTTGGGAGAAATCTGGCCAATCTGGAAGAAACTGTCCTCTTTTGGGGATAAAAGAAGTATTTGTGGGTGAAAAGGTCCTATTTGAAGGGGGAAACCTGGTATTTCTTGGAGAAGATGTGATGTATTTGGGAGAAATGTGGCATTTCTGGAAGATACTGTCGTATTTTGGGGATAAAAGAGGTATTTGTGGGTGAAAAGGTCTTATTACAAGGGGGAAACCTGGTATTTCTTGGAGAAGATGTGATATATTTGGGAGAAATGTGGCATGTCAGGAAGAAACTGTCCTCTTTTGGGGATAAAAGAGGTATTTGTGGGTGAAAAGTTCCTATTTCAAGGAGGAAACCTGGTATTTCTTGGAGAAGATGTGATATATTTGGGAGAAATGTGGCATTTCTGGACGTAACTGTTCTATTTTGGGGGCAAAAGAGGTATTTGTGGGTGATAAGGTCCTATTTGAAGGTGGAAAGCTGGTATTTCTTGGAGAAGATGTGATATATTTGGGGAAATCTGGCATTTCTGGAAGAAACTGTCCTATTTGGCGGGAGAAGGCTGGTATTTGTGGGTGAAAAGGTCCTCTTT
The DNA here is from genome assembly GCA_030408155.1 of Lophura swinhoii. Taxonomy (NCBI): domain Eukaryota; kingdom Metazoa; phylum Chordata; class Aves; order Galliformes; family Phasianidae; genus Lophura; species Lophura swinhoii. Next base: position 25,646,245 of record JASCYN010000149.1, on the reverse strand, counting down.
CAGGAGGAATCCTGGTATTTCTTGGAGAAGATGTGATGTATTTGGGAGAAATGTGGCATTTCTGGAAGTAACTGTCCTATTTGAGGGATAAAAGAGGTATTTGTGGGTGAAAAGTTCGTATTTCAGGAGGAATCCTGGTATTTCTTGGAGAAGATGTGATATATTTGGGAGAAATGTGGCCTTTCTGGAAGAAACTGTCCTCTTTTGGGAATAAAAGAGGTATTTGTGGGTGAAAAGGTCCTATTTGAAGGAGGAAACCTGGTATTTCTTGGAGAAGATGTGATCTATTTGGGAGAAATGTGGCATTTCTGAAAGAAACTGTCCTCTTTTGGGGATAAAAGAGTTTTTTGGGGGGAAAAGGTCCAATTTGAAGGGGGAACCCTGGTATTTCTTGGAGAAGATGTGATATGTTTGGGAGTAATGTGGCCTATCTGGAAGAAACTGTCGTCTTTTGGGGATAAAAGAGGTATTTGTGGGTGAAAAGGTCGTATTTCCAGGGGAAAACCTGGTATTTCTTGGAGAAGATGTGATCTATTTGGGAGAAATATGGCATTTCTGGAAGAAACTGTCCTCTTTTGGGTGGAAAAGTCTGGTATTTGTGGGAGAAAAGGTCCTATTACAGGAGAAATCCTGGTATTTCTTGGAGGAGATGTGATATGTTTGGGAGAAATGTGGCATGTCTGGAAGAAACTGTTCTATTTTGGGGATAAAACAGGTACTTGTGGGTGAAAATGTCCTATTTGAATGAGGTATCCTGGTATTTCTTGAAGAAGATGTGATATGTTTGGGTGAAATGTGGCATTTCTGGAAGAAACTGTTCTATTTTGGGGATAAAAGAGGTATTTGTAGGTGAAAAGGTCCTATTTGAAGGGGGAAACGTGGTATTTCTTGGAGAAGATGTGATATATTTGGGTGATATGTGGCATGTCTGGAAGAAAATGTCCTATTTGGGGGGAGAAGGCTGGTATTTGTTGGAGAAAAGTTCCTCTTTCAGGAGGAATCCTGGTATTTCTTGGAGGAGATGTGATATGTTTGGAGAAATGTGGCATTTCTGGCAGATACTGTCCTATTTTGGGGATAAAAGAGGTATTTGTGGGTGAAAAGGTCCTATTTCCAGGGGAAAAGCTGGTATTTCTTGGAGAAGATGTGATCTATTTGGGACAAATGTGGCATTTCTGGAAGAAACTGTCCTCTTTTGGGGATAAAACAGGTACTTGTGGGTGAAAATTTCCTGTTTGAAGGGGGAAACCTGGCATTTCTTGGAGAAGATGTGATATATTTGGGAGAAATGTGGCATTTCTGGAAGAAAATGTCCCATTTGGAGGGAGAAGCCTGGTATAAGTGGGTGAAAAGGTCCTATTTGAAGGGGGAAACCTGGTATTTCTTGGAGAAGATGTGATATATTTGGGAGAAATCTGGCATTTCTGGTAGAAACTGTCCTCTTTTGTGGATAAAACAGGTATTTGTGGGTGAAAAGGTCCTATTTGAAGGGGGAAACGTGGTATTTCTTGGAGAAGATGTGATATATTTGGGAGAAATCTGGCATTTCTGGAAGAATATGTCCAATTTGAGGGATAAAACAGGTATTTGTGGTTGAAAAGGTCCTATTTGAAGGGGGAAACCTGGTATTTCTTGGAGAAGATGTGATATATTTGGGAGAAATGTGGCCTTTCTGGAAGAAACTGTCCTCTTTTGGGGATAAAAGAGGTATTTGTGGGTGAAAAGTTCCTATTTGAAGGGGGAAACCTGGTATTTCTTGGAGAAGATGTGATATATTTGGGAGAAATGTGGCCTTTCTGGAAGAAGCTGTCCTATTTTGGGGATAAAAGAGGTATTTGTGGGTGAAAAGGTCCTATTTGAAGGGGGAAACGTGGTATTTCTTGGAGAAGATGTGATATATTTGGGAGAAATGTGGCATTTCTGGAAGAAACTGTCCTATTTTGGGGATAAAAGAGGTATTTGTGGGTGAAAACGTCCTATTTGAAGGGGGAAACCTGGTATTTCTTGGAGAAGATGTGATATATTTGGGAGAAATGTGGCATGTCTGGAAGAAACTGTCCTATTTTGGGATCAAAGAGGTATTTGTGGGTGAAAAGGTCCTATTTGAAGGGGGAAACGTGGTATTTCTTGGAGAAGATGTGATATATTTGGGAGAAATGTGGCATGTCTGGAAGAAACTGTCCTATTTTGGGGAGAAAAGAGGTATTTGTGGGTGAAAAGGTCCTATTTGAAGGGGGAAACCTGGTATTTCTTGGAGAAGATGTGATATGTTTGGGAGAAATGTGGCATTTCTGGACGTAACTGTTCTATTTTGGGGACAAAAGAGGTATTTGTGGGTGATAAGGTCCTATTTGAAGGGGGAAAGCTGGTATTTCTTGGAGAAGATGTGATATGTTTGGGAGAAATGTGGCCTTTCTGGAAGAAACTGTCCTCTTTTGCGGGGAGAAGGCTGGTATTTGTGGGAGAAAAGGTCCTATTTCAGGAGGAATCGTGGTATTTCTTGGAGAAGATGTGATCTATTTGGGAGAAATGTGGCATTTCTAGAAGAAACTGTCCTATTTTGTGGATAAAAGAGGTATTTGAGGGAGAAAAGGTCGTATTTCAGGAGGAATCCTGGTATTTCTTGGAGAAGATGTGATCTATTTGGGAGAAATGTGGCCTTCCTGGAAGAAACTGTCCTCTTTTTGGGATAAAAGAGATATTTGTGGGTGAAAAGGTCCTATTTGAAGGGGGAAAGCAGGTATTTCTTGGAGGAGATGTGATATATTTGGGAGAAATGTGGCATTTCTGGAAGAATATGTCCAATTTGTTGGATAGAACAGGTATGTGTGGTTGAAAAGGTCCTATTTGAAGGGGGAAACCTGGTATTTCTTGGAGAAGATGTGATATGTTTGGGAGAAATGTGGCATGTCTGGAAGAAACTGTCCTCTTTTGGGGATAAAAGAGGTATTTGTGGGTGAAAAGGTCCTATTTGAAGGGGGAAAGCTGGTATTTCTTGGAGAAGATGTGATCTATTTGGGAGAAATGTGGCATGTCTGGAAGAAACTTTCCTCTTTTGGGGATAAAACAGGTATTTGTGGGTGAAAACGTTGTATTTGAAGGGGGAAACCTGTTATTTCTTGGAGAAGATGTGATATATTTGGGAGAAATGTGGCATTTCTGGAAGAAACTGTTCTATTTTGGGGATAAAACAGGTACTTGTGGGTGAAAAGGTCCTATTTGAATGGGGAAACGTGGTATTTCTTGGAGAAGATGTGATCTATTTGGGAGAAATGTGGCATTTCTGGAAGAAACTGTCCTATTTGAGGAATAAAAGAGGTATTTGTTGGTGAAAAGTTCCTATTTCAGGAGGAACCCTGGTATTTCTTGGAGAAGATGTGATATATTTGGGAGAAATGTGGCCTTTCTATAAGAAACTGTCCTCTTTTGGGGATAAAAGAGGTATTTGTGGGTGAAAAGGTCCTATTTGAAGGGGGAAACCTGGTATTTCTTGGAGAAGATGTGATATATTTGGGAGAAATGTGACATGTCTGGAAGAAACTGTCCTCTTTTGGGGATAATAGAAGTATTTGTGGGTGTAAAGGTCCTATTTGAAGGGGGAAAGCTGGTATTTCTTGGAGAAGATGTGATATATTTGGGAGAAATGTGGCATTTCTGGAAGAAACTGTCCTCTTTAGGGGATAAAAGAGGTATTTGTGGGTGAAAAGGTCGTATTTCAGGAGGAATCCTGGTATTTCTTGGAGAAGATGTGATATATTTGGGAGAAATGTGGCCTTCCTGGAAGAAACTGTCCTCTTTTGGGGATAAAACAGATATTTGTGGGTGAAAAGGTCCTATTTGAAGGGTTAAACATGGTATTTCTTGGAGAAGATGTGATATATTTGGGAGAAATGTGGCATTTCTGGAAGAATATGTCCAATTTGAGGGATAAAACAGGTATTTGTAGGTGAAAAGGTCCTATTTGAAGGGGGAAACGTGGTATTTCTTGGAGAAGATGTGATATATTTGGGTGATATGTGGCATGTCTGGAAGAAAATGTCCTATTTGGGGGGAGAAGGCTGGTATTTGTTGGGGAAAAGTTCCTATTTCAGGAGGAATCCTGGTATTTCTTGTAGGAGATGTGATATGTTTGGGAGAAATGTGGCATTTCTGGCAGATACTGTCCTATTTTGGGGATAAAAGAGGTATTTGTGGGTGAAAAGGTCCTATTTGAAGGGGGAAAACCTGGTATTTCTTGGAGAAGATGTGATCTATTTGGGACAAATGTGGCATTTCTGGAAGAAACTGTCCTCTTTTGGGGATAAAACAGGTACATGTGGGTGAAAATTTCCTATTTGAAGGGGGAAACCTGGCATTTCTTGGAGAAGATGTGATATATTTGGGAGAAATGTGGCATTTCTGGAAGAAAATGTCCTATTTGGGGGAGAAGCCTGGTATAAGTGGATGAAAAGGTCCTATTTGAAGGGGGAAACGTGGTATTTCTTGGAGAAGATGTGATATATTTGGGAGAAATGTGGCATGTCAGGAAGAAACTGTCCAATTTGAGGGATAAAAGAGGTATTAGTGGTTGAAAAGGTCCTATTTGAAGGGGGAAACCTGGTATTTCTTGGAGAAGATGTGATCTATTTGGGAGAAATGTGGCCTTTCTGGAAGAAACTGTCCTCTTTTGGGGATAAAACAGGTATTTGTGGGTGAAAAGTTCCTATTTGAAGGGGAAACCTGGTATTTTTGGAGAAGATATGATATATTTTGGAGAAATGTGGCATTTCTGGAAGAAAATGTCCTATTTGGGGCGAGAAGCCTGGTATTAGTGGGTGAAAAGGTCTTATTTGAAGGGGGAAAGCTGTTATTACTTGGAGAAGATGTGATATATTTGGGAGAAATCTGGCATTTCTGGAAGAAACTGTCCTATTTTGGGGATAAAAGAGGTATTTGTGGGAGAAAAGGTCGTATTTCAGGAGGAATCCTGGTATTTCTTGGAGAAGATGTGATATATTTGGGAGAAATGTGGCCTTCCTGGAAGAAACTGTCCTCTTTTGGGGATAAAAGAGATATTTGTGGGTGAAAAGGTCCTATTTGAAGGGGAAAGCAGGTATTTCTTGGAGAAGATGTGATATATTTGGGAGAAATGTGGCATTTCTGGAAGAATATGTCCAATTTGAGGGATAGAACAGGTATTTGTGGTTGAAAAGGTCCTATTTGAAGGGGGAAACCTGGTATTTCTTGGAGAAGATGTGATCTATTTGGGAGAAATGTGGCATGTCAGGAAGAAACTGTCCTCTTTTGGGGATAAAAGAGGTATATGTGGGTGAAAAGGTCCTATTTGAAGGGGGAAAGCTGGTATTTCTTGGAGAAGATGTGATCTATTTGGGAGAAATGTGGCATGTCTGGAAGAAACTGTCCTCTTTTGGGGATAAAACAGGTATTTGTGGGTGAAAACGTTGAATTTGAAGGGGGAAACCTGTTATTTCTTGGAGAAGATGTGATATATTTGGGAGAAATGTGGCATTTCTGGAAGAAACTGTCCTCTTTTGGGGATAAAACAGGTACTTGTGGGTGAAAAGGTCCTATTTGAATGGGGAAACCTGGTATTTCTTGGAGAAGATGTGATATATTTGGGAGAAATGTGGCATTTCTGGAAGAAACTGTCCTATTTGAGGGATAAAAGAGGTATTTGTTGGTGAAAAGTTCCTATTTCAGGAGGAATCCTGGTATTTCTTGGAGAAGATGTGATATATTTGGGAGAAATGTGGCCTTTCTATAAGAAACTGTCCTCTTTTGGGGATAAAAGAGGTATTTGTGGGTGAAAAGGTCCTATTTGAAGGGGGAAAGCTGGTATTTCTTGGAGAAGATGTGATATATTTGGGAGAAATGTGGCATGTCTGGAAGAAACTGTCCTCTTTTGGGGATAAAAGAAGTATTTGTGGGTGAAAAGGTCCTATTTGAAGGGGGAAAGCTGGTATTTCTTGGAGAAGATGTGATCTATTTGGGAGAAATGTGGCATTTCTGGAAGAAACTGTCCTCTTTTGGGGATAAAAGAGGTATTTGTGGGTGAAAAGGTCGTATTTCAGGAGGAATCCTGGTATTTCTTGGAGAAGATGTGATCTATTTGGGAGAAATGTGGCATGTCTGGAAGAAACTGTCCTCTTTTGGGGATAAAAGAGGTATTTGTGGGTGAAAAGGTCCTATTTGAAGGGGGAAACGTGGTATTTCTTGGAGAAGATGTGATATATTTGGGAGAAATGTGGCATTTCTGGAAGAATATGTCCAATTTGAGGGATAAAACAGGTATTTGTGGTTGAAAAGGTCCTATTTGAAGGGGAAACCGGGTATTTCTTGGAGAAGATGTGATATGTTTGGGGGAAATCTGGCATTTCTGGAAGAAACTGTCCTATTTGGGGGGAGAAGGCTGGTATTTGTTGGATAAAAGGTCCTATTTCAGGAGGAATCCTGGTATTTCTTGGAGAAGATGTGATATATTTGGGAGAAATGTGGCCTGTCTGAAAGAAAATGTCCAATTTGGGGGGAGAAGGCTGGTAGTTTTGGGTGAGAAGGTCGTATTTCAGGAGGAATCCTGGTATTTCTTGGAGAAGATGTGATATATTTGGGAGAAATGTGGCCTTCCTGGAAGAAACTGTCCTCTTTTGGGGATTAAAAGAGGTTTTTTTGGGGAAAAGGACCTATTTGAAGGGGGAAGCGTGGTATTTCTTGGAGAAGATGTGATCTATTTGGGAGAAATGTGGCATTTCTGGAAGAAACTGTCCTCTTTTGGGGATAGAACAGGTATTTGTGGGTGAAAAGGTCTTATTTGAAGGGGGAAACCTGGTATTTCTTGGAGAAGATGTGATATATTTGGGAGAAATGTGGCCTTTCTGGATGAAACTGTCCTATTTGGGGGGAGAAGGGTGGTATTTGTGGGAGAAAAGTTCCTATTTCAGGAGGAATCCTGGTATTTCTTGGAGGAGATGTGATATGTTTGGGAGAAATGTGCCATTTCTGGAAGAAACTGTCCTCTTTTGGGGACAGGTATTTGTGGGTGAAAAGGTCCTATTTGAAGGGGGAAACCTGGTATTTCTTGGAGAAGATGTGATATATTTGGGAGAAATGTGGCATGTCTGGAAGAAAATGTCCTCTTTTGGGGTTAAAAGAGGTATTTGTGGGTGAAAAGGTCCTATTTGAAGGGGGAAACCTGGTATTTCTTGGAGAAGATGTGATATATTTGGGAGAAATGTGGCATTTCTGGAAGAAACTGTCCACTTTTGGGGATAAAACAGGTATTTGTGGTTGAAAAGGTCCTATTTGAAGGGGGAAACCTGTTATTTCTTGGAGAAGATGTGATATATTTGGGAGAAATGTGGCATTTCTGGAAGAAACTGTTCTATTTTGGGGATAGAACAGGTATTTGTGGGTGAAAAGTTTGTATTTGAAGGGGGAAACCTGGTATTTCTTGGAGAAGATGTGATATATTTGGGAGAAATGTGGCCATTCTGGAAGAAACTGTCCTCTTTTGGGGATAAAAGAAGTATTTGTGGGTGAAAAGGTCCTATTTGAAGGGGGAAAGCTGGTATTTCTTGGAGAAGATGTGATATATTTGGGAGAAATGTGGCATTTCTGGAAGAAACTGTCCTCTTTTGGGGATAAAAGAGGTATTTGTGGGTGAAAAGGTCTTATTACAAGGGGGAAACCTGGTATTTCTTGGAGAAGATGTGATATATTTGGGAGAAATGTGGCATGTCAGGAAGAAACTGTCCTCTTTTGGGGATTCAAGAGGTATTTGTGGGTGAAAAGTTCCTATTTCAAGGAGGAAACCTGGTATTTCTTGGAGAAGATGTGATATGTTTGGGAGAAATGTGGCATTTCTGAACGTAACTGTTCTATTTTGGGGACAAAAGAGGTATTTGTGGGTGATAAGGTCCAATTTGAAGGGGGAAAGCTGGTATTTCTTGGAGAAGAGGTGATATATTTGGGGGAAATCTGGCATTTCTGGAAGAAACTGTCCTATTTGGGGGGAGAAGGCTGGTATTTGCGGGTGAAAAGGTCCTATTTCAGGAGGAATCCTGGTATTTCTTGGAGAAGATGTGATGTATTTGGGAGAAATGTGGCATTTCTGGAAGAAACTGTCCTATTTGAGGGATAAAAGAGGTATTTGTGGGTGAAAAGTTCGTATTTCAGGAGGAATCCTGGTATTTCTTGGAGAAGATGTGATATATTTGGGAGAAATGTGGCCTTTCTGGAAGAAACTGTCCTCTTTTGGGAATAAAACAGGTATTTGTGGGTGAAAAGGTCCTATTTGAAGGAGGAAACCTGGTATTTCTTGGAGAAGATGTGATATATTTGGGAGAAATTTGGCATTCCTGGAAGAAACTGTCCTCTTTTGGGGATAAAAGAGTTTTTTGGGGGGAAAAGGTCCAATTTGAAGGGGGAACCCTGGTATTTCTTGGAGAAGATGTGATATGTTTAGGAGTAATGTGGCCTTTCTGGAAGAAACTGTCCTATTTTGGGGATAAAAGAGGTATTTGTGGGTGAAAAGGTCCTATTTGAAGGGGGAAACCTGGTATTTCTTGGAGAAGATGTGATATATTTGGGAGAAATATGGCATTTCTGGAAGAAACTGTCCTCTTTTGGGGGGAAAAGGCTGGTATTTGTGGGTGAAAAGGGCCTATTACAGGAGAAATCCTGGTATTTCTTGGAGGAGATGTGATATGTTTGGGAGAAATGTGGCATGTCTGGAAGAAACTGTTCTATTTTGGGGATAAAACAGGTACTTGTGGGTGAAAAGGTCCTATTTGAATGAGGTATCCTGGTATTTCTTGAAGAAGATGTGATATGTTTGGGTGAAATGTGGCATTTCTGGAAGAAACTGTTCTATTTTGGGGATAAAATAGGTATTTGTAGGTGAAAAGGTCCTATTTGAAGGGGGAAACGTGGTATTTCTTGGAGAAGATGTGATCTATTTGGGTGATATGTGGCACGTCTGGAAGAAAATGTCCTATTTGGGGGGAGAAGCCTGGTATTAGTGGGTGAAAAGGTCCTATTTGAAGGGGGAAAGCTGGTATTTCTTGGAGAAGAGGTGATATATTTGGGAGAAATGTGGCATTTCTGGAAGAAACTGTCCTATTTTGGGGATCAAAGAGGTATTTGTGGGTGAAAAGGTCCTATTTGAAGGGGGAAACCTGTTATTTCTTGGAGAAGATGTGATATATTTGGGAGAAATGTGGCATTTCTGGAAGAAACTGTCCTCTTTTGGGGATAAAAGAGGTATTTGTGGGTGAAAAGGTCCTATTTGAAGGGGGAAACGTGGTATTTCTTGGAGAAGATGTGATATATTTGGGAGAAATGTGGCATTTCTGGAAGAAACTGTCCTATTTTGGGGATAAAAGACGTATTTGTGGGTGAAAAGGTCTTATTACAAGGGGGAAACCTGGTATTTCTTGGAGAAGATGTGATCTATTTGGGAGAAATGTAGCATGTCAGGAAGAAACTGTCTTCTTTTGGGGATACAAGAGGTAATTGTGGGTGGAAAGGTCCTATTTCAAGGAGGAAACCTGGTATTTCTTGGAGAAGATGTGATATGTTTGGGAGAAATTTGGCATTTCCGGACGTAACTGTACTATTTTGGGGACAAAAGAGGTATTTGTGGGTGATAAGGTCCTATTTGAAGGGGGAAACCTGGTATTTCTTGGAGAAGATGTGATAAATTTGGGAGAAATGTGGCATTCCTGGAAGAAACTGTCAAATTTGGGGGGAGAAGGCGGGCATTGTGGGAGAAAAGGTCCTATTTGAAGTTGGAACCCTGGTATTTCTTGGAGAAGATGTGATATATTTGGGAGAAATGTGGCATTTCTGGAAGAAACTGTCCTATTTGGGGGGAGAATGCTGGTATTTGTGGGAGAAAAGGTCCTATTTCAGGAGGAATCCTGGTATTTCTTGGAGAAGATGTGATATATTTGGGAGAAATGTGGCATTTCTGGAAGAAACTGTCCTATTTGAGGGATAAAAGAGGTATTTGTGGGTGAAAAGGTCGTATTTCAGGAGGAATCCTGGTATTTCTTGGAGAAGATGTGATATATTTGGGAGAAATGTGGCCTTTCTGGAAGAAACTGTCCTCTTTTGGGGATAAAAGAGTTTTTTGGGGGGAAAAGGTCCAATTTGAAGGGGGAACCCTGGTATTTCTTGGAGAAGATGTGATATGTTTGGGAGTAATGTGGCCTTTCTGGAAGAAACTGTCCTCTTTTGGGGATAAAAGAGGTATTTGTGGGTGAAAAGGTCGTATTTCCAGGGGAAAACCTGGTATTTCTTGGAGAAGATGTGATATATTTGGGAGAAATATGGCATTTCTGGAAGAAACTGTCCTCTTTTGGGTGGAAAAGGCTGGTATTTGTGGGAGAAAAGGTCCTATTACAGGAGAAATCCTGGTATTTCTTGGAGGAGATCTGATATGTTTGGGAGAAATGTGGCATGTCTGGAAGAAACTGTTCTATTTTGGGGATAAAACAGGTACTTGTGGGTGAAAAGGTCCTATTTGAATGAGGTATCCTGGTATTTCTTGAAGAAGATGTGATATGTTTGGGTGAAATGTGGCATTTCTGGAAGAAACTGTTCTATTTTGGGGATAAAAGAGGTATTTGTAGGTGAAAAGGTCCTATTAGAAGGGGGAAACGTGGTATTTCTTGGAGAAGATGTGATATATTTGGGAGAAATGTAGCATGTCAGGAAGAAACTGTCCTCTTTTGGGGATAAAACAGGTAATTGTGGGTGAAAAGGTCCTATTTCAAGGAGGAAACCTGGTATTTCTTGGAGAAGATGTGATATGTTTGGGAGAAATGTGGCATTTCCGGACGTAACTGTACTATTTTGGGGACAAAAGAGGTATTTGTGGGTGATAAGGTCCTATTTGAAGGGGGAAACCTGGTATTTCTTGGAGAAGATGTGATTTATTTGGGAGAAATGTGGCATTTCTGGAAGAAACTGTCCTATTTGGGGGGAGAAGGCTGGTATTTGTGGGAGAAAAGGTCCTATTTCAGGAGGAATCCTGGTATTTCTTGGAGAAGATGTGATATATTTGGGAGAAATGTGGCATTTCTGGAAGAAACTGTCCTATTTGAGGGATAAAAGAGGTATTTGTGGGTGAAAAGGTCGTATTTCATGAGGAATCCTGGTATTTCTTGGAGAAGATGTGATATATTTGGGAGAAATGTGGCCTTTCTGGAAGAAACTGTCCTCTTTTGGGGATAAAAGAGTTTTTTTGGGGGAAAAGGTCCTATTTGAAGGGGGAAAGCTGGTATTTCTTGGAGAAGATGTGATATGTTTGGGAGTAATGTGGCCTTTCTGGAAGAAACTGTCCTCTTTTGGGGATAAAAGAGGTATTTGTGGGTGAAAAGGTCGTATTTCCAGGGGAAAACCTGGTATTTCTTGGAGAAGATGTGATATATTTGGGAGAAATGTGGCATTTCTGGAAGAAACTGTCCTCTTTTGGGTGGAAAAGGCTGGTATTTGTGGGAGAAAAGGTCCTATTACAGGAGAAATCCTGGTATTTCTTGGAGGAGATGTGATATGTTTGGGAGAAATGTGGCATGTCTGGAAGAAACTGTTCTATTTTGGGGATAAAACAGGTTCTTGTGGGTGAAAAGTTCCTATTTGAATGAGGTATCCTGGTATTTCTTGAAGAAGATGTGATATGTTTGGGTGAAATGTGGCATTTCTGGAAGAAACTGTTCTATTTTGGGGATAAAAGAGGTATTTGTAGGTGAAAAGTTCCTATTTGAAGGGGGAAACGTGGTATTTCTTGGAGAAGATGTGATATATTTGGGAGAAATGTGGCATGTCTGGAAGAAACTGTCCTATTTTGGGGGGAGAAGGCTGGTATTTGTGGGAGAAAAGTTCCTATTTCAGGAGGAATCCTCGTATTTCTTGGAGGAGTTGTGATATGTTTGGGAGAAATGTGGCATTTCTGGCAGATACTGTCCTCTTTTGGGGATAAAAGACGTATTTGTGGGTGAAAAGGTCCTATTTCCAGGGGAAAACCTGGTATTTCTTGGAGAAGATGTGATCTATTTGGGAGAAATGTGGCATTTCTGGAAGAAACTGTCGTGTTATGGGGATAGAACAGGTATTTGTGGGTGAAAATTTCCTATTTGAAGGGGGAAACCTGGTATTTCTTGGAGAAGATGTGATATATTTGGGAGAAATGTGGCATTTCTGGAAGAAAATGTCCTATTTGGGGGGAGTAGCCTGGTATAAGTGGGTGAAAAGGTCCTATTTGAAGGGGGAAACCTGGTATTTCTTGGAGAAGATGAGATATATTTGGGAGAAATGTGGCATTTCTGGAAGAAACTGTCCTATTTTGGGGATCAAAGAGGTATTTGTGGGTGAAAAGGTCCTATTTGAAGGGGGAAACCTGGTATTTCTTGGAGAAGATGTGATCTATTTGGGAGATATGTGGCATTTCTGGAAGAAACTGTCCTCTTTTGGGGATAAAACAGGTATTTGTGGGTGAAAAGGTCCTATTTGAAGGGGGAAACCTGTTATTTCTTGGAGAAGATGTGATCTATTTGGGAGAAATCTGGCATTTCTGGAAGAATATGTCCAATTTGAGGGATAAAACAGGTATTTGTGGTTGAAAAGGTCCTATTTGAAGGGGGAAAGCTGGTATTTCTTGGAGAAGATGTGATATATTTGGGAGAAATGTGGCATTTCTGGAAGAAACTGTCCTCTTTTGGGGATAAAAGAGGTATTTGTGGGTGAAAATTTCCTATTTGAAGGGGGAACCCTGTTATTTCTTGGAGAAGATGTGATATATTTGGGAGAAATGTGGCCTTTCTGGAAGAAACTGTCCTCTTTTGGGGATAAAACAGGTATTTGTGGGTGAAAATTTCCTATTTGAAGGGAGAAACCTGGTATTTTTGGAGAAGATATGATATATTTGGGAGAAATGTGGCATTTCTGGAAGAAAATGTCCAATTTGGGGCGAGAAGCCTGGTATTAGTGGGTGAAAAGGTCCTATTTGAAGGGGGAAACGTGGTATTTCTTGGAGAAGATGTGATATATTTGGGAGAAATGTGGCATGTCTGGAAGAAACTGTCCTCTTTTCGGGATAAAAGAGGTATTTGTGGGTGAAAAGGTCCTATTTGAAGGGGGAAACGTGGTATTTCTTGGAGAAGATGTGGTATATTTGGGAGAAATGTGGCATTTCTGGCAGAAACTGTCCTCTTTTGGGGATAAAAGAGGTATTTGTGGGTGAAAAGGTCCTATTTGAAGGGGCAACCCTGGTATTTCTTGGAGAAGATGTGATATATTTTGGAGAAATGTGGCATGTCTGGAAGAAGCTGTCCTCTTTTGGGGATAAAACAGGTATTTGTGGGTGAAAAGGTCCTATTTGAAGGGGGAAACGTGGTATTTCTTGGAGAAGATGTGATATATTTGGGAGAAATGTAGCATGTCAGGAAGAAACTGTCCTCTTTTGGGGATACAAGAGGTATTTGTGGGTGAAAAGGTCCTATTTGAAGGGGGAAAGCTGGTATTTCTTGGAGAAGATGAGGTATATTTGGGAGAAATGTGGCATTTCCGGACGTAACTGTTCTATTTTGGGGACAAAAGAGGTATTTGTGGGTGATAAGGTCCTATTTGAAGGGGGAAAGCTGGTATTTCTTGGAGAAGATGTGATATATTTGGGAGAAATGTGGCATTTCTGGAAGAAACTGTCCTTTTTTGGGGGAGAAGGCTGGTATTTGTGGGAGAAAAGGTCCTATTTCAGGAGGAATCCTGGTATTTCTTGGAGAAGATGTGATATATTTGGGAGAAATGTGGCCTTCCTGGAAGAAACTGTCCTATTTGAGGGATAAAAGAGGTATTTGTGGGTGAAAAGGTCGTATTTCAGGAGGAATCCTGGTATTTCTTGGAGAAGATGTGATATATTTGGGAGAAATGTGGCCTTTCTGGAAGAAACTGTCCTCTTTTGGGGATAAAACAGGTATTTGTGGGTGAAAAGGTCGTATTTCAAGGAGGAAACCTGGTATTTCTTGGAGAAGATATAATATATTTGGGAGAAATGTGGCATTTCTGGAAGAAACTGTCCTCTTTTGGGGATAAAAGAGTTTTTTTGGGGGAAAAGGTCCTATTTGAAGGGGGAAACCTGGTTTTTCTTGGAGAAGATGTGATATGTTTGGGAGTAATGTGGCCTTTCTGGAAGAAACTGTCCTCTTTTGGGGATAAAAGAGGTATTTGTGGGTGAAAAGGTCCTATTTGAAGGGGAAAACCTGGTATTTCTTGGAGAAGATGTGATATATTTGGGAGAAATATGGCATTTCTGGAAGAAACTGTCCTCTTTTGGGGGGAAAAGGCTGGTATTTGTGGGAGAAAAGGTCCTATTACAGGAGAAATCCTGGTATTTCTTGAAGGAGATGTGATATTTTTGGGAGAAATGTGGCATGTCTGGAAGAAACTGTCCTCTTTTGGGGATAAAACAGGTACTTGTGGGTGAAAATTTCCTATTTGAAGGGGGAAACCTGGCATTTCTTGGAGAAGATGTGATATATTTGGGAGAAATGTGGCATTTCTGGAAGAAAATGTCCTATTTGGGGGGAGAAGCCTGGTATTAGTGGGTGAAAAGGTCCTATTTGAAGTGGGAAACCTGGTATTTCTTGGAGAAGATGTGATATATTTGGGTGAAATGTGGCATTTCTGGAAGAAACTGTTCTATTTTGGGATAAAAGAGGTATTTGTGGGTGAAAAGGTCCTATTTGAAGGGGGAAACGTGGTATTTCTTGGAGAAGATGTGATATATTTGGGAGAAATGTGGCCTTTCTGGAAGAATATGTCCAATTTGAGGGATAAAACAGGTATTTGTGGTTGAAAAGGTCCTATTTGAAGGGGGAAACCTGGTATTTCTTGGAGAAGATGTGATCTATTTGGGAGAAATCTGGCCTTTCTGGAAGAAACTGTCCTATTTTGGGGATAAAAGAGGTATTTGTGGGTGAAAATTTCCTATTTGAAGGGGGAACCCTGGTATTTCTTGGAGAAGATGTGATCTATTTGGGAGAAATGTGGCATTTCTGGAAGAAACTGTCCTGTTTTGGGGATAAAACAGGTATTTGTGGGTGAAAATTTCCTATTTGAAGGGGGAAACGTGGTATTTCTTGGAGAAGATGTGATCTATTTGGGAGAAATGTTGCATTTCTGGAAGAAAATGTCCTATTTGGGTGGAGAAGCCTGGTATTAGTGGGTGAAAAGGTCCTATTTGAAGGGGGAAAGCTGGTATTTCTTGGAGAAGATGTGATATATTTGGGAGAAATGTGGCATTTCTGGAAGAAACTGTCCTCTTTTGGGGATAGAACAGGTATTTGTGGGTGAAAAGGTCCTATTTGAAGGGGGAAACGTGGTATTTCTTGGAGAAGATGTGATATATTTGGGAGAAATCTGGCATTTCTGGAAGAATATGTCCAATTAGAGGGATAAAACAGGTATTTGTGGTTGAAAAGGTCCTATTTGAAGGGGGAAAGCTGGTATTTCTATGAGAAGATGTGATATATTTGGGAGAAATGTGGCATGTCTGGAAGAAACTGTCCTCTTTTGGGGATAAAACAGGTATTTGTGGGTGAAAAGGTCCTATTTGAAGGGGGAAACGTGGTATTTCTTGGAGAAGATGAGATATATTTGGGAGAAATGTGGCCTTTCTGGAAGAAACTGTCCTATTTTGGGGATAAAACAGGTATTTGTGGGTGAAAAGGTCCTATTTGAAGGGGGAATCCTGGTATTTCTTGGAGAAGATGTGATATATTTGGGAGAAATCAGGCATTTCTGGAAGAAACTGTCCTATTTTGGGGATAAAAGAGGTATTTGTGGGTGAAAAGGTCCTATTTGAAGGGGGAAACCTGGTATTTCTTGGAGAAGATGTGATATATTTGGGAGAAATGTGGCCTTTCTGGACGAAAATGTCCTTTTTGGGGATAAAAGAGGTATTTGTGGGTGAAAAGGTCCTATTTGAAGGGGGAAACGTGGTATTTCTTGGAGAAGATGTGATATATTTGGGAGAAATGTGGCATGTCTGGAAGAAACTGTCGTATTTTGGGGATACAAGAGGTATTTGTGGGTGAAATGGTCCTATTTGAAAAAGGAAAGCTGGTATTTCATGGAGAAGATGTGATATGTTTGGGAGAAATGTGGCATTTCTGGACGTAACTGTTCTATTTTGGGGACAAAAGAGGTATTTGTGGGTGATAAGGTCCTATTTGAAGGGGGAAAGCTGGTATTTCTTGGAGAAGATGTGATCTATTTGGGAGAAATCTGGCATTTCTGGAAGAAAATGTCCTATTTTGGGGGGAGAAGGCTGGTATTTGTGGGAGAAAAGGTCCTATTTCAGGAGGAATCCTGGTATTTCTTGGAGAAGATGTGATATATTTGGGAGAAATGTGGCATTTCTGGAAGAAACTGTCCTATTTGAGGGATAAAAGAGGTATTTGTGGGTGAAAACGTCGTATTTCAGGAGGAATCCTGGTATTTCTTGGAGAAGATGTGATATATTTGGGAGAAATCTGGCCTTTCTGGAAGAAGCTGTCCTATTTTGGGGATAAAACAGGTATTTTCTCCATGAAATACCAGATTTCCCGCTTCAAATAGGACCTTTTTACCCAAAACTACGTGTTTCATCCCCAAAAGAGGACAGTTTCTTCCTGACATGCCACATTTCTCCCAAATATATCACATCTTCTCCAAGAAATACCAGGTTTTCCCCTTCGAATAGGGCCTTATCACCCACAAATACCACTTTTATCCCCAAAAGAGGACAGTTTCTTCCAGGAAGGCCACATTTCTCCCAAACATATCACATCTTCTCCAAGAAATACCACGTTTCCCCCTTCAAATAGGACCTTTTCACCCACAAATACTTCTTTTATCCCCAAAATAGGACAGTTTCTTCCAGAAATGGGACATTTCTCCCAAATATATCACTTCTTCTCCAAGAAATACCAGGTTTCCCCCTTCAAATAGGACCTTTTCACCCAAAAATACCTCTTTTATCCCTCAAATAGGTCAGTTTCTTCCAGACATGCCACATTTCTCCCAAATATATCACATCTTCTCCAAGAAATACCAGGATTCCTCCTGAAATAGGACCTTTTCTCCCACAAATACCAGCCTTCTCCCCCCAAACAGGACAGTTTCTTCCAGAAATGCCAGATTTCTCCCACACATATCACATCTTCTCCAAGAAATACCAGCTTTCCCCCTTCAAATAGGACCTTTTCACCCACAAATACCTCTTTTATCCCCAAAAGAGGACAGTTTCTTCCAGAAAGGCCACATTTCTCCCAAATATATCACATCTTCTCCAAGAAATACCACGTTTCCCCCTTCAAATAGGACCTTTTCACCCACTAATACCTCTTTTATCCCCAAAAGAGGACAGTTTCTTCCAGAAATGCCACATTTCTCCCAAATATATCACATCTTCTCCAAGAAATACCAGCTTTCCCCCTTCAAATAGGACCTTTTCAACCACTAATAGCAGGCTTCTTCCCCCAAATAGGACAGTTTATTCCAGAAATGCCACATTTCTCCCAAATATATCTCATCTTCTCCAAGAAATACCAGGTTTCCCCCTTCAAATAGGACCTTTCCACCCACAAATACCTCTTTTATCCCCAAAAGAGGACAGTTTCTTCCAGACATGCCACATTTCTCCCAAATATATCACATCTCCTCCAAGAAATACCACTTTTCCCCCTTCAAATAGGACCTTTTCTCCCACAAATACCTCTTTTATCCCTCAAATTGGACATTTTCTTCCAGAAATGCCACATTTCTCCCAAATATATCACATCTTCTCCAAGAAATACCAGGTTTCCCCCTTCAAATAGGACCTTTTCACCCACAAATACCTGTTTTATCCCCAAAAGAGGACAGTTTCTTCCAGACACGCCACATTTCTCCCAAATATATCACATCTTCTCCAAGAAATACAAGGTTTCCCCCTTCAAATAGGACCTTTTCACCCACTAATACCAGGCTTCTCCCCCCAAATAGGACATTTTCTTCAGGAAATGCCACATTTCTCCCAAATATATCACATCTTCTCCAAGAAATACCAGGTTTCCCCCTTCAAATAGGAAATTTTCACCCACAAATACCTGTTTTATCCCCAAAATACGACAGTTTCTTCCAGAAATGCCACATTTCTCCCAAACATATCACATCTCCTCCAAGAAATACCAGGATTCCTCCTGAAATAGGACCTTTTCTCCCACAAATACCACCCTTCTCCCCCCAAATTGGACATTTTCTTCCAGACATGCCACATATCACCCAAATATATCACATCTTCTCCAAGAAATACCAGCTTTCCCCCTTCAAATAGGACCTTTTCACCTAGAAATACCTCTTTTATCCACAAAATAGAAGAGTTTCTTTCAGAAATGCCACATTTCTCCCAAACATATCACATCTTCTCCAAGAAATACCAGGTTTCCCCCTTCAAATAGGACCTTTTCCCCCAAAAAAACTCTTTTATCCCCAAAAGAGGACAGTTTCTTCCAGAAAGGCCACATTTCTCCTAAATATATCACATCTTCTCCAAGAAATACCAGGATTCCTCCTGAAATACGAACTTTTCACCCACAAATACCTCTTTTATCCCCAAAAGAGGACAGTTTCTTCCAGAAATGCCACATTTCTCCCAAATATATCACATCTTCTCCAAGAAATACCAGGATTCCTCCTGAAATAGGACCTTTTCTCCCACAAATACCAGCCTTCTCCCCCCAAAATAGGACAGTTTCTTCCAGAAATGCCTGATTTCTCCCAAATAGATCACATCTTCTCCAAGAAATACCAGCTTTCCCCCTTCAAATAGGACCTTATCACCCACAAATACCTCTTATGTCCCCGAAATAGAACAGTTACGTCCAGAAATGCCACATTTCTCCCAAACATATCACATCTTCTACAAGAAATACCAGGTTTCCTCCCTGAAATAGGACCGTTTCACCCACAAATACCTCTTGTATCCCTAAAAGAGGACAGTTTCTTCCAGAAAGGCCACATTTCTCCCAAATAGATCACATCTTCTCCAAGAAATACCACGTTTCCCCCTTCAAATAGGACATTTTCACCCACAAATACCTCTTTTATCCCCAAAAGAGGACATTTTCTTCCAGAAAGGCCACATTTCTCCCAAATAGATCACATCTTCTCCAAGAAATACCAGGTTTCCCCCTTCAAATAGGACCTTTTCACCCACAAATACCTCTTTTATCCCCAAAAGAGGACAGTTTCTTCCAGAAATGCCTGATTTCTCCCAAATATATCACATCTTCTCCAAGAAATAACAGGTTTCCCCCTTCAAATAGGACCTTTTCACCCACAAATACCTGTTTTATCCCCAAAAGAGGACAGTTTCTTCCAGAAAGGCAACATTTCTCCCAAATATACCTCATCTTCTCCAAGAAATACCAGGTTTCCCCCTTCAAATAGGACCTTTTCCCCCCAAAAAACTCTTTTATCCCCATAAGACGACAGTTTCTTCCAGAAATGCCACATTTCTCCCAAATAGATCACATCTTCTCCAAGAAATACCAGGGTTCCCCCTTCAAATAGGACCTTTTCACCCACTAATACCTCTTTTATCCCCAAAATACGACAGTTTCTTCCAGAAATGCCACATTTCTCCCAAATATATCACATCTTCTCCAAGAAATACCAAGATTCCTCCTGAAATAGGACCTTTTCTCCCACAAATACCAGCCTTCTCCCCCCAAATAGGACAGTTTCTTCCAGAAATGCCACATTTCTCCCAAATAGATCACATCTTCTCCAAGAAATACCAGGTTTCCCCCTTCAAATAGGACCTTATCACCCACAAATACCTCTTTTGTCCCCAAAATAGAACAGTTACGTCCAGAAATGCCACATTTCTCCCAAACATATCACATCTTCTCCAAGAAATACCAGGTTTCCTCCTTGAAATAGGACCTTTTCACCCACTAATACCTCTTGTATCCCCAAAAGAGGACAGTTTCTTCCTGACATGCCACATTTCTCCCAAATATAGCACATCTTCTCCAAGAAATACCAGGTTTCCCCCTTCAAATAGGACCTTTTCACCCACAAATACCTCTTTTATCCCCAAAATAGGACAGTTTCTTCCAGACATGCCACATTTCTCCCAAATATATCACATCTTCTCCAAGAAATAACAGGTTTCCCCCTTCAAATACAACGTTTTCACCCACAAATACCTGTTTTATCCCCAAAAAAGGACAGTTTCTTCCAGAAATGCCTGATTTCTCCCAAATATATCACATCTCCTCCAAGAAATACCACGTTTCCCCCTTCAAATAGGACCTTCTCACCCACAAATACCTCTTTTATCCCCAAAAGAGGACAGTTTCTTCCAGACATGCCACATTTCTCCCAAATAGATCACATCTTCTCCAAGAAATACCAGGGTTCCCCCTTCAAATAGGACCTTTTCACCCACAAATACCTCTTTTATCCCCAAAAGAGGACAGTTTCTTCCAGAAATGCCACATTTCTCCCAAATATATCACATCTTCTCCAAGAAATACCAGGATTCCTCCTGAAATACGACCTTTTCACCCACAAATACCTCTTTTATCCCTCAAATAGGTCAGTTTCTTCCAGAAATGCCACATTTCTCCCAAATATATCACATCTTCTCCAAGAAATACCAAGATTCCTCCTGAAATAGGACCTTTTCTCCCACAAATACCAGCCTTCTCCCCCAAATAGGACAGTTTCTTCCAGAAATGCCAGATTTCTCCCAAATAGATCACATCTTCTCCAAGAAATACCACGTTTCCCCCTTCAAATAGGACCTTTTCACCCACAAATACCTCTTTTGTCCCCAAAATAGAACAGTTACGTCCAGAAATGCCACATTTCTCCCAAACATATCACATCTTCTCCAAGAAATACCAGGTTAGCTCCTTGAAATTGGACCTTTTCACCCACAAATACCTCTTGTATCCCCAAAAGAGGACAGTTTCTTCCTGACATGCCACATTTCTCCCAAATATAGCACATCTTCTCCAAGAAATACCAGGTTTCCCCCTTCAAATAGGACCTTTTCACCCACAAATACCTGTTTTATCCCCAAAAGAGGACAGTTTCTTCCAGAAATGCCACATTTCTCCCAAATATATCACATCTTCTCCAAGAAATACCAGGATTCCTCCTGAAATAGGACCTTCTCACCAAAAACTACCAGCCTTCTCCCCCCAAATTGGACATTTTCTTCCAGAAAGGCCACATTTCTCCCAAATAGATCACATCTTCTCCAAGAAATACCAGGATTCCCCCTGAAATAGGACCTTCTCACCCAAAACTACCAGCCTTCTCCCCCCAAATTGGACATTTTCTTCCAGAAATGCCACATTTCTCCCAAATAGATCACATCTTCTCCAAGAAATACCAGCTTTCCCCCGTCAAATAGGACCTTTTCTCCCACAAATACCTGTTTTATCCCTCTAATTGGACAGTTTCTTCCAGAAATGCCAGATTTCTCCCAAATAGATCACATCTTCTCCAAGAAATACCAGGTTTCCCCCTTCAAATAGGACCTTTTCACCCACAAATACGTCTTTTATCCCCAAAACAGGACAGTTTCGTCCAGAAATGCCACATTTCTCCCAAATATATCACATCTTCTCCAAGAAATACCGGGGTTCCCCCTTCAAATAGGACCTTATCACCCACAAATACCTCTTTTATCCCCAAAAGAGGACAGTTTCTTCCAGAAATGCCACATTTCTCCCAAATATATCACATCTTCTCCAAGAAATACCACGTTTCCCCCTTCAAATAGGACCTTTTCACCCACAAATACCTATTTTATCCCCAAACGAGGACAGTTTCTTCCAGAAATGCCACATTTCTCCCAAATATATCACATCTTCTCCAAGAAATAACAGGTTTCCCCCTTCAAATACAACGTTTTCACCCACAAATACCTGTTTTATCCCCAAAAGAGGACAGTTTCTTCCAGAAATGCCACATTTCTCCCAAATATACCACATCTTCTCCAAGAAATACCAGCTTTCCCCCTTCAAATAGGAACTTTTCACCCACAAATACCTGTTTTATCCCCAAAACAGGGCAGTTTCTTCCAGACATGCCACATTTCTCCCAAATATATCACATCTTCTCCTAGAAATACCAGGTTTCCCCCTTCAAATAGGACCTTTTCACCCACAAATACCTCTTTTATCCCCAAAAGAGGACAGTTTCTTCCAGAAATGCCACATTTCTCCCAAATATATCACATCTTCTCCAAGAAATACCAGGATTCCTCCTGAAATAGGACCTTCTCACCGACAAATACCTCTTTTATCCCTCAAATAGGACAGTTTCTTCCAGAAATGCCACATTTCTCCCAAACATATCACATCTTCTCCAAGAAATACCAGCTTTCCCCCTTCAAATAGGACCTTATCACCCACAAATACCTCTTTTGTCCCCAAAATAGAACAGTTACGTCCAGAAATGCCACATTTCTCCCAAATAGATCACATCTTCTCCAAGAAATACCAGGATTCCTCCTGAAATAGGACCTTCTCACCCAAAACTACCAGCCTTCTCCCCCCAAATTGGACATTTTCTTCCAGAAATGCCACATTTCTCCCAAATAGATCACATCTTCTCCAAGAAATACCAGCTTTCCCCCGTCAAATAGGACCTTTTCTCCCACAAATACCTGTTTTATCCCTCTAATTGGACATATTCTTCCAGAAATGCCAGATTTCTCCCAAATAGATCACATCTTCTCCAAGAAATACCAGGTTTCCCCCTTCAAATAGGACCTTTTCACCCACAAATACGTCTTTTATCCCCAAAACAGGACAGTTTCTTCCAGAAATGCCACATTTCTCCCAAATATATCACATCTTCTCCAAGAAATACCGGGGTTCCCCCTTCAAATAGGACCTTATCACCCACAAATACCTCTTTTATCCCCAAAAGAGGACAGTTTCTTCCAGAAATGCCACATTTCTCCCAAATATATCACATCTTCTCCAAGAAATACCACGTTTCCCCCTTCAAATAGGACCTTTTCACCCACAAATACCTATTTTATCCCCAAAAGAGGACAGTTTCTTCCAGAAATGCCACATTTCTCCCAAATATATCACATCTTCTCCAAGAAATAACAGGTTTCCCCCTTCAAATAGGACCTTTTCACCCACAAATACCTCTTTTATCCCCAAAAGAGGACAGTTTCTTCCAGAAATGCCACATTTCTCCCAAATATACCACATCTTCTCCAAGAAATACCAGCTTTCCCCCTTCAAATAGGAACTTTTCACCCACAAATACCTGTTTTATCCCCAAAACAGGGCAGTTTCTTCCAGACATGCCACATTTCTCCCAAATATATCACATCTTCTCCTAGAAATACCAGGTTTCCCCCTTCAAATAGGACCTTTTCACCCACAAATACCTCTTTTATCCCCAAAAGAGGACAGTTTCTTCCAGAAATGCCACATTTCTCCCAAATATATCACATCTTCTCCAAGAAATACCAGGATTCCTCCTGAAATAGGACCTTCTCACCGACAAATACCTCTTTTATCCCTCAAATAGGACAGTTTCTTCCAGACATGCCACATTTCTCCCAAACACATCACATCTTCTCCAAGAAATACCAGGTTTCCAACTTCAAATAGGACCTTTTCACCCACAAATACCTCTTTTATCCCCAAAAGAGGACAGTTTCTTCCAGAAATGCCGCATTTCTCCCAAATATATCACATCTTCTCCAAGAAATACCGGGGTTCCCCCTTCAAATAGGACCTTATCACCCACAAATACCTCTTTTATCCCCAAAAGAGGACAGTTTCTTCCAGAAATGCCACATTTCTCCCAAATATATCACATCTTCTCCAAGAAATACCACGTTTCCCCCTTCAAATAGGACCTTTTCACCCACAAATACCTATTTTATCCCCAAACGAGGACAGTTTCTTCCAGAAATGCCACATTTCTCCCAAATATATCACATCTTCTCCAAGAAATAACAGGTTTCCCCCTTCAAATACAACGTTTTCACCCACAAATACCTGTTTTATCCCCAAAAGAGGACAGTTTCTTCCAGAAATGCCACATTTCTCCCAAATATACCACATCTTCTCCAAGAAATACCAGCTTTCCCCCTTCAAATAGGAACTTTTCACCCACAAATACCTGTTTTATCCCCAAAACAGGGCAGTTTCTTCCAGACATGCCACATTTCTCCCAAATATATCACATCTTCTCCTAGAAATACCAGGTTTCCCCCTTCAAATAGGACCTTTTCACCCACAAATACCTCTTTTATCCCCAAAAGAGGACAGTTTCTTCCAGAAATGCCACATTTCTCCCAAATATATCACATCTTCTCCAAGAAATACCAGGATTCCTCCTGAAATAGGACCTTCTCACCGACAAATACCTCTTTTATCCCTCAAATAGGACAGTTTCTTCCAGAAATGCCACATTTCTCCCAAACACATCACATCTTCTCCAAGAAATACCAGGTTTCCAACTTCAAATAGGACCTTTTCACCCACAAATACCTCTTTTATCCCCAAAAGAGGACAGTTTCTTCCAGAAATGCCACATTTCTCCCAAATAGATCACATCTTCTCCAAGAAATACCAGGATTCCTCCTGAAATAGGAACTTTTCTCCCACAAATACCAGCCTTCTCCCCCCAAAATAGGACAGTTTCTTCCAGAAATGCCACATTTCTCCCAAACATATCACATCTTCTCCAAGAAATACCAGCTTTCCCCCTTCAAATAGGACCTTATCACCCACAAATACCTCTTTTGTCCCCAAAATAGAACAGTTACGTCCAGAAATGCCACATTTCTCCCAAATAGATCACATCTTCTCCAAGAAATACCAGGATTCCTCCTGAAATAGGACCTTCTCACCCAAAACTACCAGCCTTCTCCCCCCAAATTGGACATTTTCTTCCAGAAATGCCACATTTCTCCCAAATAGATCACATCTTCTCCAAGAAATACCAGCTTTCCCCCGTCAAATAGGACCTTTTCTCCCACAAATACCTGTTTTATCCCTCTAATTGGACATATTCTTCCAGAAATGCCAGATTTCTCCCAAATAGATCACATCTTCTCCAAGAAATACCAGGGTTCCCCCTTCAAATAGGACCTTTTCACCCACAAATACGTCTTTTATCCCCAAAACAGGACAGTTTCTTCCAGAAATGCCACATTTCTCCCAAATATATCACATCTTCTCCAAGAAATACCGGGGTTCCCCCTTCAAATAGGACCTTATCACCCACAAATACCTCTTTTATCCCCAAAAGAGGACAGTTTCTTCCAGAAATGCCACATTTCTCCCAAATATATCACATCTTCTCCAAGAAATACCACGTTTCCCCCTTCAAATAGGACCTTTTCACCCACAAATACCTATTTTATCCCCAAAAGAGGACAGTTTCTTCCAGAAATGCCACATTTCTCCCAAATATATCACATCTTCTCCAAGAAATAACAGGTTTCCCCCTTCAAATAGGACCTTTTCACCCACAAATACCTCTTTTATCCCCAAAAGAGGACAGTTTCTTCCAGAAATGCCACATTTCTCCCAAATATATCACATCTTCTCCAAGAAATACCAGGATTCCTCCTGAAATAGGACCTTCTCACCGACAAATACCTCTTTTATCCCTCAAATAGGACAGTTTCTTCCAGACATGCCACATTTCTCCCAAACACATCACATCTTCTCCAAGAAATACCAGGTTTCCAACTTCAAATAGGACCTTTTCACCCACAAATACCTCTTTTATCCCCAAAAGAGGACAGTTTCTTCCAGAAATGCCACATTTCTCCCAAATATATCACATCTTCTCCAAGAAATACCGGGGTTCCCCCTTCAAATAGGACCTTATCACCCACAAATACCTCTTTTATCCCCAAAAGAGGACAGTTTCTTCCAGAAATGCCACATTTCTCCCAAATATATCACATCTTCTCCAAGAAATACCACGTTTCCCCCTTCAAATAGGACCTTTTCACCCACAAATACCTATTTTATCCCCAAACGAGGACAGTTTCTTCCAGAAATGCCACATTTCTCCCAAATATATCACATCTTCTCCAAGAAATAACAGGTTTCCCCCTTCAAATACAACGTTTTCACCCACAAATACCTGTTTTATCCCCAAAAGAGGACAGTTTCTGCCAGAAATGCCACATGTCTCCCAAATATACCACATCTTCTCCAAGAAATACCAGCTTTCCCCCTTTAAATAGGAACTTTTCACCCACAAATACCTGTTTTATCCCCAAAACAGGGCAGTTTCTTCCAGACATGCCACATTTCTCCCAAATATATCACATCTTCTCCTAGAAATACCAGGTTTCCCCCTTCAAATAGGACCTTTTCACCCACAAATACCTCTTTTATCCCCAAAAGAGGACAGTTTCTTCCAGAAATGCCACATTTCTCCCAAATATATCACATCTTCTCCAAGAAATACCAGGATTCCTCCTGAAATAGGACCTTCTCACCGACAAATACCTCTTTTATCCCTCAAATAGGACAGTTTCTTCCAGAAATGCCACATTTCTCCCAAACACATCACATCTTCTCCAAGAAATACCAGGTTTCCAACTTCAAATAGGACCTTTTCACCCACAAATACCTCTTTTATCCCCAAAAGAGGACAGTTTCTTCCAGAAATGCCACATTTCTCCCAAATAGATCACATCTTCTCCAAGAAATACCAGGATTCCTCCTGAAATAGGAACTTTTCTCCCACAAATACCAGCCTTCTCCCCCCAAAATAGGACAGTTTCTTCCAGAAATGCCACATTTCTCCCAAACATATCACATCTTCTCCAAGAAATACCAGCTTTCCCCCTTCAAATAGGACCTTATCACCCACAAATACCTCTTTTGTCCCCAAAATAGAACAGTTACGTCCAGAAATGCCACATTTCTCCCAAATAGATCACATCTCCTCCAAGAAATACCAGGATTCCTCCTGAAATAGGACCTTCTCACCCAAAACTACCAGCCTTCTCCCCCCAAATTGGACATTTTCTTCCAGAAATGCCACATTTCTCCCAAATAGATCACATCTTCTCCAAGAAATACCAGGTTTCCAACTTCAAATAGGACCTTTTCTCCCACAAATACCTGTTTTATCCCTCTAATTGGACATATTCTTCCAGAAATGCCAGATTTCTCCCAAATAGATCACATCTTCTCCAAGAAATACCAGGGTTCCCCCTTCAAATAGGACCTTTTCACCCACAAATACGTCTTTTATCCCCAAAACAGGACAGTTTCTTCCAGAAATGCCACATTTCTCCCAAATATATCACATCTTCTCCAAGAAATACCGGGGTTCCCCCTTCAAATAGGACCTTATCACCCACAAATACCTCTTTTATCCCCAAAAGAGGACAGTTTCTTCCAGAAATGCCACATTTCTCCCAAATATATCACATCTTCTCCAAGAAATAACAGGTTTCCCCCTTCAAATAGGACCTTTTCACCCACAAATACCTCTTTTATCCCCAAAAGAGGACAGTTTCTTCCAGAAATGCCACATTTCTCCCAAATATACCACATCTTCTCCAAGAAATACCAGCTTTCCCCCTTCAAATAGGAACTTTTCACCCACAAATACCTGTTTTATCCCCAAAACAGGGCAGTTTCTTCCAGACATGCCACATTTCTCCCAAATATATCACATCTTCTCCTAGAAATACCAGGTTTCCCCCTTCAAATAGGACCTTTTCACCCACAAATACCTCTTTTATCCCCAAAAGAGGACAGTTTCTTCCAGAAATGCCACATTTCTCCCAAATATATCACATCTTCTCCAAGAAATACCAGGATTCCTCCTGAAATAGGACCTTCTCACCGACAAATACCTCTTTTATCCCTCAAATAGGACAGTTTCTTCCAGACATGCCACATTTCTCCCAAACACATCACATCTTCTCCAAGAAATACCAGGTTTCCAACTTCAAATAGGACCTTTTCACCCACAAATACCTCTTTTATCCCCAAAAGAGGACAGTTTCTTCCAGAAATGCCACATTTCTCCCAAATATATCACATCTTCTCCAAGAAATACCGGGGTTCCCCCTTCAAATAGGACCTTATCACCCACAAATACCTCTTTTATCCCCAAAAAGGACAGTTTCTTCCAGAAATGCCACATTTCTCCCAAATATATCACATCTTCTCCAAGAAATACCACGTTTCCCCCTTCAAATAGGACCTTTTCACCCACAAATACCTATTTTATCCCCAAACGAGGACAGTTTCTTCCAGAAATGCCACATTTCTCCCAAATATATCACATCTTCTCCAAGAAATAACAGGTTTCCCCCTTCAAATACAACGTTTTCACCCACAAATACCTGTTTTATCCCCAAAAGAGGACAGTTTCTGCCAGAAATGCCACATGTCTCCCAAATATACCACATCTTCTCCAAGAAATACCAGCTTTCCCCCTTTAAATAGGAACTTTTCACCCACAAATACCTGTTTTATCCCCAAAACAGGGCAGTTTCTTCCAGACATGCCACATTTCTCCCAAATATATCACATCTTCTCCTAGAAATACCAGGTTTCCCCCTTCAAATAGGACCTTTTCACCCACAAATACCTCTTTTATCCCCAAAAGAGGACAGTTTCTTCCAGAAATGCCACATTTCTCCCAAATATATCACATCTTCTCCAAGAAATACCAGGATTCCTCCTGAAATAGGACCTTCTCACCGACAAATACCTCTTTTATCCCTCAAATAGGACAGTTTCTTCCAGAAATGCCACATTTCTCCCAAACACATCACATCTTCTCCAAGAAATACCAGGTTTCCAACTTCAAATAGGACCTTTTCACCCACAAATACCTATTTTATCCCCAAAAGAGGACAGTTTCTTCCAGAAATGCCACATTTCTCCCAAATATACCACATCTTCTCCAAGAAATACCAGGGTTCCCCCTTCAAATGGGAACTTTTCACCCACAAATACCACTTTTATCCCCAAAAGAGGACAGTTTCTTCCAGACATGCCACATTTCTCCCAAATATATCACATCTTCTCCAAGAAATACCAGGGTTCCCCCTTCAAAAAGGACCTTTTCACCCACAAATACCTGTTTTATCCCCAAAAGAGGACAGTTTCTTCCAGAAATGCCACATTTCTCCCAAATAGATCACATCTTCTCCAAGAAATACCGGGGTTCCCCCTTCAAATAGGACCTTTTCACCCACAAATACCTCTTTTATCCCCAAAAGAGGACATTTTCTTCAGGAAATGCCACATTTCTCCCAAATATATCACATCTTCTCCAGGAAATACCACGTTTCCCCCTTCAAAAAGGACCTTTTCACCCACAAATACCTGTTTTATCCCCAAAAGAGGACAGTTTCTTCCAGAAATGCCACATTTCTCCCAAATAGATCACATCTTCTCCAAGAAATACCGGGGTTCCAACTTCAAATAGGACCTTTTCACCCACAAATACCTCTTTTATCCCCAAAAGAGGACATTTTCTTCAGGAAATGCCACATTTCTCCCAAATATATCACATCTTCTCCAGGAAATACCACGTTTCCCCCTTCAAATAGGACCTTTTCACCCACAAATACCTCTTTTATCCCCAAAAGAGGACAGTTTCTTCCAGAAATGCCACATTTCTCCCAAATATATCACATCTTCTCCAAGAAATAACAGGTTTGCCCCTTCAAATACAACGTTTTCACCCACAAGTACCTGTTTTATCCCCAAAAGAGGACAGTTTCTTCCAGACATGCCACATTTCTCCCAAATATATCACATCTTCTCCAAGAAATACCAGGTTTCCCCCTTCACATAGGACCTTTTCACCCACAAATACCTCTTTGATCCCCAAAATAGGACAGTTTCTTCCAGGAATGGGACATTTCTCCCAAATATATCACATCTTCTCCAAGAAATAACAGGTTTCCCCCTTCAAATACAACGTTTTCACCCACAAATACCTGTTTTATCCCCAAAAGAGGACAGTTTCTTCCAGAAATGCCACATTTCTCCCAAATATACCACATCTTCTCCAAGAAATACCAGCTTTCCCCCTTCAAATAGGACGTTTTCACCCACAAATACCTCTTTTATCCCCAAAATAGGACAGTTTCTTCCAGACATGCCACATTTCTCCCAAATATATCACATCTTCTCCAAGAAATACCAGGTTTCCCCCTTCAAATAGGACCTTTTCACACACAAATACCTGTTTTATCCCTCAAATTCAACATATTCTTCCAGAAATGCCAGATTTCTCCCAAATATATCACATCTTCTCCAAGATATACCACGTTTCCCCCTTCAAATAGGACCTTTTCACACACAAATACCTGTTTTATCCCCAAAATAGGACAGTTTCTTCCAGAAATGCCACAGTTCTCCCAAATATATCACATCTTCTCCAAGAAATACCAGCTTTCCCCCTTCAAATAGGAAATTTTCACCCACAAATACCTGTTTTATCCCCAAAATAGGACAGTTTCTTACAGAAATGCCACATTTCTCCCAAATATACCTCATCTTCTCCAAGAAATACCAGCTTTCCCCCTTCAAATAGGACCTTTTCAACCACTAATACCTCTTTTATCCCCAAAAGAGGACAGTTTCTTCCAGAAATGCCACATTTCTCCCAAATATATCACATCTTCTCCAAGAAATACCAGGATTCCTCCTGAAATAGGACCTTCTCACCCACTAATACCAGGCTTCTCCCCACAAATTGAACAGTTTCTTCCAGAAATGCCTCATTTCTTCCAAATATATCACATCTTCTCCAAGAAATACCAGGTTTCCCCCTCGAAATAGGACCTTTTCTCCCACAAATACCTCTTTTATCCCCAAAATAGGACAGTTTCTTCCAGAAATGCCACATTTCTCCCAAATAGATCACATCTTCTCCAAGAAATACCAGCTTTCCCCCTTCAAATAGGACCTTATCACCCACAAATACCTCTTTTATCCCCAAAATACGACAGTTTCTTCCAGAAAGGCCACATTTCTCCCAAATATATCACATCTTCTCCAAGAAATACCACGTTTCCCCCTTGAAATAGGACCTTTTCTCCATGAAATACCTCTTTTATCCCCAAAAGAGGACAGTTTCTTCCAGAAATGCCACATTTCTCCCAAATAGATCACATCTTCTCCAAGAAATACCACGTTTCCCCCTTCAAATAGGACCTTTTCAACCACTAATACCTCTTTTATCCCCAAAAGAGGACAGTTTCTTCCAGAAAGGCCACATTTCTCCCAGATATATCACATCTTCTCCAAGAAATGCCAGGATTCCTCCTGAAATAGGACCTTCTCACCCAAAACTACCAGCCTTCTCCCCCCAAATTGGACATTTTCTTCCAGAAATGCCACATTTCTCCCAAATATATCATATCTTCTCCAAGAAATACCAGGATTCCTCCTGAAATAGGACCTTCTCACCCAAAACTACCAGCCTTCTCCCCCCAAATTGGACATTTTCTTCCAGAAAGGCCACATTTCTCCCAAATAGATCACATCTTCTCCAAGAAATACCAGCTTTCCCCCTTCAAATAGGACCTTTTCTCCCACAAATACCTCTTTGATCCCCAAAAGAGGACAGTTTCTTCCAGACATGCCACATTTCTCCCAAATATATCACATCTTCTCCAAGAAATACCAGGTTTCCCCCTTCAAATAGGACCTTTTCACCCACAAATACCTCTTTTATCCCCAAAAGAGGACAGTTTCTTCCAGAAATGCCACATTTCTCCCAAATATATCACATCTTCTCCAAGAAATACCAGGATTCCTCCTGAAATAGGACCTTTTCACCCACAAATACCTCTTTTATCCCTCAAATAGGACAGTTTCTTCCAGAAATGCCACATTTCTCCCAAACACATCACATCTTCTCCAAGAAATACCAGGTTTCCAACTTCAAATAGGACCTTTTCACCCACAAATACCTCTTTTATCCCCAAAAGAGGACAGTTTCTTCCAGAAATGCCACATTTCTCCCAAATATATCACATCTTCTCCAAGAAATATCACGATTCCTCCTGAAATAGGAACTTTTCTCCCACAAATACCAGCCTTCTCCCCCCAAAATAGGACAGTTTCTTCCAGAAATGCCTGATTTCTCCCAAATATATCACATCTTCTCCAAGAAATACCAGCTTTCCCCCTTCAAATAGGACCTTTTCACCCACAGATACCTGTTTTATCCCCAAAACAGGGCAGTTTCTTCCAGACATGCCACATTTCTCCCAAATAGATCACATCTTCTCCAAGAAATACCAGGATTCCTCCTGAAATAGGACCTTTTCTCCCACAAATACCTCTTTTATCCCTCAAATAGGACAGTTTCTTCCAGAAATGCCACATTTCTCCCAGACACATCACATCTTCTCCAAGAAATACCAGGTTTCCAACTTCCAATAGGACCTTTTCACCCACAAATACCTCTTTTATCCCCAAAAGAGGACAGTTTCTTCCAGAAATGCCACATTTCTCACAAATATATCACATCTTCTCCAAGAAATACCACGTTTCCCCCTTCAAATAGGACCTTTTCACCCACAAATACCTCTTTTATCCCCAAAAGAGGACAGTTTCTTCCAGAAATGCCACATTTCTCCCAAATATATCACATCTTCTCCAAGAAATAACAGGTTTCCCCCTTCAAATAGGACCTTTTCACCCACAAATACCTCTTGTATCCCCAAAAGAGGACAGTTTCTTCCAGAAATGCCTGATTTCTCCCAAATATATCACATCTTCTCCAAGAAATACCACGTTTCCCCCTTCTAATAGGACCTTTTCACCCACAAACACCTCTTTTATCCCCAAAAGAGGACAGTTTCTACCAGAAATGCCACATTTCTCCCAAATATATCACATCTTCTCCTAGAAATACCAGGTTTCCCCCTTCAAATAGGACCTTTTCACCCACAAATACCTCTTTTATCCCCAAAAGAGGACAGTTTCTTCCAGAAATGCCACATTTCTCCCAAATATATCACATCTTCTCCAAGAAATACCAGGATTCCTCCTGAAATAGGACCTTTTCACCCACAAATACCTCTTTTATCCCTCAAATAGGACAGTTTCTTCCAGAAATGCCACATTTCTCCCAAACACATCACATCTTCTCCAAGAAATACCAGGTTTCCAACTTCAAATAGGACCTTTTCACCCACAAATACCTCTTTTATCCCCAAAAGAGGACAGTTTCTTCCAGAAATGCCACATTTCTCCCAAATATATCACATCTTCTCCAAGAAATACCAGGATTCCTCCTGAAATAGGAACTTTTCTCCCACAAATACCAGCCTTCTCCCCCCAAAATAGGACAGTTTCTTCCAGAAATGCCACATTTCTCCCAAATATATCACATCTTCTCCAAGAAATACCAGGTTTCCCCCTTCAAATAGGACCTTTTCACCAACAAATACCTCTTTTATCCCCAAAAGAGGACAGTTTCTTCCAGAAATGCCACATTTCTCCCAAATAGATCACATCTTCTCCAAGAAATACCACGTTTCCCCCTTCAAATAGGACCTTATCACCCACAAATACCTCTTTTATCCCCAAAAGAGGACATTTTCTTCCAGAAATGCCACATTTCTCCCAAATATATCACATCTTCTCCAAGAAATACCATGTTTCCCCCTTCAAATAGGACCTTTTCAACCACAAATACCTCTTTTATACCCAACATAAGACAGTTTCTTCCAGGAATGCCACATTTCTCCCAAATATATCACATCTTCTCCAAGAAATAACAGGTTTCCCCCTTCAAATACAACGTTTTCACCCACAAATACCTGTTTTATCCCCAAAAGAGGACAGTTTCTTCCAGAAATGCCACATTTCTCCCAAATATACCACATCTTCTCCAAGAAATACCAGCTTTCCCCCTTCAAATAGGACCTTTTCACCCACAAATACCTCTTTTATCCCCAAAATAGGACAGTTTCTTCCAGACATGCCACATTTCTCCCAAATATATCACATCATCTCCAAGAAATACCAGGTTTCCCCCTTCAAATAGGACCTTTTCAACCACAAATACCTGTTTTATCCCTCAAATTCAACATATTCTTCCAGAAATGCCAGATTTCTCCCAAATATATCACATCTTCTCCAAGAAATACCACGTTTCCCCCTTCAAATAGGACCTTTTCACACACAAATACCTGTTTTATCCCCAAAATAGGACAGTTTCTTCCAGAAATGCCACAGTTCTCCCAAATATATCACATCTTCTCCAAGAAATACCAGGTTTCCCCCTTCAAATAGGAAATTTTCACCCACAAATACCTCTTTTATCCCCAAAATAGGACAGTTTCTTACAGAAATGCCACATTTCTCCCAAATATACCTCATCTTCTCCAAGAAATACCAGCTTTCCCCCTTCAAATAGGACCTTTTCACCCACAAATACCTGTTTTATTCCCAAAAGAGGACAGTTTCTTCCAGAAATGCCACATTTCTCCCAAACATATCACATCTCCTCCAAGAAATACCAGGATTCCTCCTGAAATAGGACCTTTTCTCCCACAAGTACCAGCCTTCTCCCCCCAAATAGGACATTTTCTTCCAGACATGCCACATTTCTCCCAAATAGATCACATCTTCTCCAAGAAATACCAGGTTTCCCCCTTCAAATAGGACCTTTTCTCCCACAAATACCTGTTTTATCCCCAAAACAGGACAGTTTCTTCCAGACATGCCACATTTCCCCCAAATATATCACATCTTCTCCAAGAAATACCAGGGTTCCCCCTTCAAATATGACCTTTTCAACAACAAATACCTGTTTTATCCCCAAAAGAGGACAGTTTCTTCCAGAAATGCCACATTTCTCCCAAACATATCACATCTACTCCAAGAAATACCGGGGTTCCCCCTTCAAATAGGACCTTTTCACCCAAAAATTCCTCTTTTATCCCCAAAAGAGGACAGTTTCTTCCAGAAATGCCACATTTCTCCCAAATATATCACATCTTCTCCAAGAAATACCAGGATTCCTCCTGAAATAGGACCTTCTCACCCACTAATACCAGGCTTCTCCCCACAAATTGGACAGTTTCTTCCAGAAATGCCTCATTTCTCCCAAATATATCACATCTTCTCCAAGAAATACCAGGTTTCCCCCTCGAAATAGGACCTTTTCACCCACAAATACCTCTTTTATCCCCAAAATAGGACAGTTTCTTCCAGAAATGCCACATTTCTCCCAAATAGATCACATCTTCTCCAAGAAATACCAGCTTTCCCCCTTCAAATAGGACCTTTTCAACCACAAATACCTATTTTATGCCCAAAATACGACAGTTTCTTCCAGAAATGCCACATTTCTCCCAAATATATCACATCTTCTCCAAGAAATACCACGTTTCCCCCTTCAAATAGGACCTTATCTCCATGAAATACCTCTTTTATCCCCAAAAGAGGACATTTTCTTCCAGAAATGCCACATTTCTCCCAAATATATCATATCTTCTCCAAGAAATACCAGGATTCCTCCTGAAATAGGACCTTCTCACCCAAAACCACCAGCCTTCTCCCCCCAAATTGGACATTTTCTTCCAGAAAGGCCACATTTCTCCCAAATAGATCACATCTTCTCCAAGAAATACCAGCTTTCCCCCTTCAAATAGGACCTTTTCTCCCACAAATACCTCTTTTATCCCCAAAATAGGACAGTTTCTTCCAGACATGCCACATTTCTCCCAAATATATCACATCTTCTCCAAGAAATATCACGTTTCCCCCTTCAAATAGGACCTTTTCACCCACAAATACCTCTTTTATCCCCAAAATAGGACAGCTTCTTCCAGACATGCCACATTTCTCCCAAATATATCACATCTTCTCCAAGAAATACCGGGGTTCCCCCTTCAAATAGGACCTTATCACCCACAAATACCTCTTTTATCTCCAAAAGAGGACAGTTTCTTCCAGACATGCCACATTTCTCCCAAATATATCACATCTTCTCCAAGAAATACCACGTTTCCCCCTTCAAATAGGACCTTTTCACCCACAAATACCTCTTTTATCCCCAAAAGAGGACAGTTTCTTCCTGACATGCCAGATTTCTCCCAAATATATCACATCTTCTCCAAGAAATAACAAGTTTCCCCCTTCAAATAGGACCTTTTCACCCACAAATACCTGTTTTATCCCCAAAAGAGGACAGTTTCTTCCAGAAATGCCTGATTTATCCCAAATATACCACATCTTCTCCAAGAAACACCACGTTTCCCCATTCAAATAGGACCTTTTCACCCACAAATACCTCTTTAATCCCCAAAATAGGGCAGTTTCTTCCAGACATGCCACATTTCTCCCAAATATACCACATCTTCTCCTAGAAATACCAGGTTTCCCCCTTCAAATAGGACCTTTTCACCCACAAATACCTCTTTTATCCCCAAAAGAGGACAGTTTCTTATAGAAAGGCCACATTTCTCCCAAATATATCACATCTTCTCCAAGAAATACCAGGATTCCTCCTGAAATAGGACCTTTTCACCCACAAATACCTCTTTTATCCCTCAAATAGGACAGTTTCTTCCAGAAATGCCACATTTCTCCCAAATATATCACATCTTCTCCAAGAAATACCACGTTTCCCCCTTGAATTAGTACCTTTTCTCCATGAAATACCTCTTTTATCCCCAAAAGAGGACATTTTCTTCCAGAAATGCCACATTTCTCCCAAATATATCACATCTTCTCCAAGAAATACCAGCTTTCCCCGGGGAAATAGGACCTTTTCAACCACTAATACCTCTTTTATCCCCAAAAGAGGACAGTTTCTTCCAGAAAGGCCACATTTCTCCCAAATATATCACATCTTCTCCAAGATATGCCAGCATTCCTCCTGAAATAGGACCTTCTCACCCAAAACTACCGGCCTTCTCCCCCCAAATTGGACATTTTCTTCCAGAAATGCCACATTTCTCCCAAATATATCACATCTTCTCCAAGAAATACCAGGATTCCTCCTGAAATAGGACCTTCTCACCCAAAACTACCAGCCTTCTCCCCCCAAATTGGTCATTTTCTTCCAGACATGCCACATTACTCCCAAATAGATCACATCTTCTCCAAGAAATACCAGGTTTCCCCCTTCAAATAGGACCTTTTCTCCCACAAATACCTCTTTTATCCCCAAAACAGGACAGTTTCTTCCGGAAATGCCACATTTCTCCCAAACATATCACATCTTCTCCAAGAAATACCAGGTTTCCCCCTTCAAATAGGACCTTTTCACCAACAAATACCTCTTTTATCCCCAAAAGAGGACAGCTTCTTCCAGAAAGGCCACATTTCTCCCAAATATATCACATCTTCTCCAAGAAATACCAGCTTTCCCCCTTCAAATAGGACCTTTTCAACCACTAATACCTGTTTTATCCCCAAAATAGAACAGTTTCTTCCAGACATGCCACATTTCTCCCAAATATATCACATCTTCTCCAAGAAATACCAGGTTTCCCGCTTCAAATAGGACATTATCAACCACAAATACCTGTTTTATCCCTCAAATTGAACATATTCTTCCAGAAATGCCAGATTTCTCCCAAATATATCACATCTTCTCCAAGATATACCACGTTTCCCCCTTCAAATAGGACCTTTTCACCCACAAATACCTGTTTTATCCCCAAAATAGAACAGTTTCTTCCAGAAATGTCTCAGTTCTCCCATATATATCATATCTTCTCCAAGAAATACCAGGTTTCCCCCTTCAAATAGCAAATTTTCACCCACAAATACCTGTTTTATCCCCAAAAGAGGACTGTTTCTTCCTGACATGCCACATTTCTCCCAAATAGATCACATCTTCTCCAAGAAATACCACGTTTCCCCCTGGAAATAAGACCTTTTCACCCACAAATACCTCTTTTATCCCCAAAAGAGGACAGTTTCTTCCAGAAATGCCACATTTCTCCCAAATATATCACATCTTCTCCAAGAAATACCAGGTTTCCCCCTTCAAATAGGACCTTTTCTCCCACAAATACCTCTTTTATCCCCAAAATAGGACAGTTTCTTCCAGAAATGCCACATTTCTCCCATATAGATCACATCTTCTCCAAGAAATACCAGCTATCCCCCTTCAAATAGGACCTTTTCAACCACAAATACCTGTTTTATCCCCAAAAAACGACAGTTTCTTCCAGAAATGCCACATTTCTCCCAAATAGATCACATCTTCTCCAAGAAATACCAGGGTTCCCCCTTCAAATAGGACCTTTTCTCCATGAAATACCTCTTTTTTCCCCAAAAGAGGACAGTTTCTTCCAGAAATGCCACATTTCTCCCAAATATATCACATCTTCTCCAAGAAATACCACGTTTCCCCCTTCAAATAGGATCTTTTCATCCACTAATACCTCTTTTATCCCCAAAAGAGGACAGTTTCTTCCGGAAAGGCCACATTTCTCCCAGATATATCACATCTTCTCCAAGAAATGCCAGGATTCCTCCTGAAATAGGACCTTCTCACCCAAAACTACCAGCCTTCTCCCCCCAAATTGGACATTTTCTTCCAAAAATGCCACATTTCTCCCAATTATATCATATCTTCTCCAAGAAATACCAGGATTCCTCCTGAAAGAGGACCTTCTCACCCAAAACTACCAGCCTTCTCCCCCCAAAATAGGACAGTTTCTTCCAGAAATGCCTGATTTCTCCCAAATATACCACATCTTCGCCAAGAAATACCATGTTTCCCCCTTCAAATAGGACCTTTTCACCCACAAATACCTCTTTTATCCCCAAAATAGGACAGTTTCTTCCAGACATGCCACATTTCTCCCAAATATATCACATCTTCTCCAAGAAATACCAGCTTTCCCCCTTCAAATAGGACCTTTTCACCCACAAATACCTCTTTAATCCCCAAAAGAGGACAGTTTCTTCCAGACATGCCACATTTCTCCCAAATATATCACATCTTCTCCAAGAAATACCACGTTTCCCCCTTCAAATAGGACCTTTTCACCCACAAATACCTGTTTTATGCCCAAAATACGACAGTTTCTTCCAGAAATGCCTGATTTCTCCCAAATATACCACATTTTCACCAAGAAATACCAGGGTTCCCCTTCAAATAGGACTTTTTCACCCACAAATACCTGTTTTATCCCCAAAATAGGGCAGTTTCTTCCAGACATGCCAGATTTCTCCCAAATATATCACATCTTCTCCAAGAAATACCTGCTTTCCCCCTTCAAATAGGACCTTTTCACCAACAAATACCTCTTTGATCCCCAAAAGAGGGCAGTTTCTTATAGAAATGCCACATTTCTCCCAAATATATCACATCTTCTCCAAGAAATAACAGGATTCCTCCTGAAATAGGACCTTTTCACCCACAAATACCTATTTTATCCCCAAACGAGGACAGTTTCTTCCAGAAATGCCACATTTCTCCCAAATATATCACATCTTCTCCAAGAAATACCACGTTTCCCCCTTGAATAAGGACCTTTTCTCCATGAAATACCTCTTTTATCCCCAAAAGAGGACATTTTCTTCCAGAAATGCCACATTTCTCCCAAATATATCAGATCTTCTCCAAGAAATACCAGCTTTCCCCCTTCAAATAGGACCTTTTCAACCACTAATACCTCTTTTATCCCCAAAAGAGGACAGTTTCTTCCAGAAAGGCCACATTTCTCCCAAATATATCACATCTTCTCCAAGAAATGCCAGGATTCCTCCTGAAATAGGACCTTCTCACCCAAAACTACCAGCCTTCTCCCCCCAAATTGGACATTTTCTTCCAGAAATGCCACATTTCTCCCAAACATATCACATCTCCTCCAAGAAATACCAGGATTCCTCCTGAAATAGGACCTTCTCACCCAAAACTACCAGCCTTCTCCCCCCAAATTGGACATTTTCTTCCAGAAAGGCCACATTTCTCCCAAATAGATCACATCTTCTCCAAGAAATACCAGCTTTCCCCCTTCAAATAGGACCTTTTCACCCACAAATACCTCTTTTATCCCCAAAATAGGACAGTTTCTTCCAGAAATGCCACATTTCTCCCAAATATATCACATCTTCTCCAAGAAATACCAGGATTCCTCCTGAAATAGGACCTTCTCACCCAAAACTACCAGCCTTCT
>JASCYN010000149.1:25574405-25605953 GCA_030408155.1 Lophura swinhoii | reverse complement strand
AACAACTCCTCCAAGAAATACCAGGTTTCCCCCCTTCAATTAGGACCTTTTCTCCATGAAATACCTCTTTTATCCCAAAAGTGGACAGTTTCTTCCAGAAAGGCCACATTTCTCCCAAATATATATCACCTTCTCCAAGAAATACCAGGTTTCCCCCTTCAAATAGGACCTTTTCAACCACTAATACCTGTTTTATCCCCAAAAGGAGGACAGTTTCTTCCAGAAATGCCACATTTCTCCCAAATATATCACATCTTCTCCAACAAATGCCAGGATTCATCCTGAAATAGGACCTTCTCACCCAAAACTACCAGCCTTCTCCCCCAAATTGGACATTTTCTTCCAGAAAGGCCAGATTTCTCCCAAATATATCACATCTTCTCCAAGAAATGCCAGGATTCCTCCTGAAATAGGACCTTCTCACCCAAAAACTACCAGCCTTCTCCCCCCAAATTGGACATTTTCTGCCAGACATGCCACATTTCTCCCAAATATATCACCTCTTCTCCAAGAAATACCAGGTTTCCCCCTTCAAATAGGACCTTTTCACCCACAAATACCTGTTTTAACCCCCTAAAGAGGACAGTTTCTTCCAGAAATGCCACATTTCTCCCAAATAAACCACATCTTCTCCAAGAAATACCAGCTTTCCACCTTCAAATAGGACCTTTTCACCCACAAGTACCTGTTTTATCCCCAAAAGAGTACAGTTTCTTCCTGACATGCCACATTTCTCTCCAAATATATCACCTCTTCTCCAAGAAATACCAGCTTTCCCCCTTCAAATAGGACCTTTTCACCCACAAATACCTCTTTTATCCCCAAAAGAGGACAGTTTCTTCCAGAAATGCCACATTTCTCCCAAACTTATCACATCTTCTCCAAGAAATGCCAGGTTTTCCCCTTCAAATAGGACCTTTTCACCCACAAATACCTCTTTTATCCCCAGTAAGAGGACAGTTTCTTCCAGAAATGCCACATTTCTCCCAAAACATATCACATCTCCTCCAAGAAATACCAGGATTCCTCCTGAAATAGACCTTCTCACCCAAAAAAACCTCTTTTATCCCAATATAGGACAGTTTTTTCCAGGAATGCCACATTTCTCCCAAATATATCACATCTTCTCCAAGAAATACCAGGATTCCTCCTGAAATAGGAACTTTTCTCCCACAAATACCACCCTTCTCCCCCCCAAATAGGACAGTTTCTTCCAGAAAGGCCACATTTCTCCCAAATATATCACATCTTCTCCAAGAAATACCACGTTTCCCCCTTCAAATAGGACCTTTTTCCCCAAAAAAAACTCTTTTATCCCCGTAATAGGACAGTTTCTTCCAGACATGCCACATTTCTCCCAAATATATCACATCTTCTCCAAGAAATACCAGCTTTCCCCCTTCAAATAGGACCTTTTCACCCAAAAATACCTGTTTCATTCCAAAAGAGGACAGTTTCTTCCAAAAATGCCACATTTCTCCCAAATATATCACATCTTCTCCAAGAAATACCAGCTTTCCCCCTTCAAATACGACCTTTTCTCCCACAAATACCTGTATTATCCCTCAGATAGGACATTTTCTTCCAGAAATGCCACATTTCTCCCAAATAGATCACATCTTCTCCAAGAAAATACCAGGTTTTCCCCTTCAAATAGAACCTTTTCACCCACAAATACCTGCTCTATCCCCAAAAGAGGACAGTTTTCTTCCAGAAATGCCACATTTCTCCCCAAATAGATCACATCTTCTCCAAGAAATACCACGTTTTCCCCCCTTCAAATAGGAACTTTTCACCCACAAATACCTCTTTTATCCCAAAAGAGGACAGTTTCTTCAAGAAAAGCCACATTTCTCCCAAATAGATCACATCTTCTCCAAGAAATACCACGTTTCCCCCTTCAAATAGGAACTTTTCACCCACAAATACCTCTTTTATCCCCAAAATTGGACAGTTTCTTCCAGACATGCCACATTTCTCCCAAATATATCACATCTTCTCCAAGAAATACCACGTTTCCCCCTTCAAATATGACGTTTTCACTCACAAATACCTCTTTTATCCCCAAAAGAGGACAGTTTCTTCCAGACATGCCACATTTCTCCCAAATAGATCACATCTTCTCCAAGAAATGCCAGGTTTCCCCCTTCAAATAGGACCTTTTCTCCCACAAATACCTCTTTTTTTCCCAAAATAGGACAGTTTCATCCAGAAAGGCCACATTTCTCCCAAATATATCACATCTTCTCCAAGAAATACCAGCTTTCCCCCTTCAAATAGGACCTTTTCACCCACAAATACCACTTTTATCCCCCAAAATAGGACAGTTTCTGACAGAAAGGCCACATTTCTCCCAAACATATCACATCTTCTCCAAGAAATACCAGGTTTCCCCCTTCAAATAGGACCTTTTCACCCACAAAAAATTCTTTTATCCCCAAAAGAGGGACAGTTTCTTCCAGAAATGCCACATTTCTCCCAAATATATCACATCTTCTCCAAGAAATACCACTATTCCTCCTGAAATACGACCTTTTCACCCACAAATACCTCTTTTATCCCTCAAATAGGACAGTATCTTCCAGACATGCCACATTTCTCCCAAATATATCACCTCATCTCCAAGAAATACCAGGATTCCTCCTGAAAGAGGACCTTTTGTACCACAAATAGCAGCCTTCTCCCCCCAAATACGACAGTTTCTTCCAGAAATGCCACATTTCTCCCAAACATACCACATCTTCTCCAAGAAATGCCAGGGTTCCCCCTTCAAATAGGACCTTTTCACCCACAAATACCTCTTTTATCCCCAAAACAGGACAGTTTCTTCCAGAAATGCCACATTTCTCCCAAATAGATCACATCTTCTCCAAGAAATACCACGTTTCCCCCTTCAAATAGGACCTTTTAACCCACAAATACCTCTTTTATCCCCAAAACAGGACAGTTTCTTCCAGAAATGCCATATTTCTCCCAAACAAATCACATCTTCTCCAAGAAATACCAGCTTTCCCCCTTCAAATAGGACATTCTCACCCACAAATACCTCTTTTATCCCTCAAATAGGACAGTATCTTCCAGACATGCCACATTTCTCCCAAATATATCGCATCTTCTCCAAGAAATACCTGGATTCCTCCTGAAATAGGAACTTTTCTCCCACAAATACCACCCTTCTCCCCCCAAATAGGATATTTTCTTCCAGAAATGCCACATTGCTCCAAAATATATCACATCTTCTCCAAGAAATACCAGGTTATCCCCTGGAAATAGGACCTTTTCACCCACAAATACCTGTTCTATCCCCATAAGAGGACAGTTTCTTCCAGAAATGCCACATTTCTCCCAAATAGATCACATCTTCTCCAAGAAATACCAGCTTTCCCCCTTCAAATAGGACCTTTTCACCCACAAATACCTCTTTTATCCCCAAAAGAGGACAGTTTCTTCCAGAAAGGCCAGATTTCTTCCAAATATAGCACATCTTCTCCAAGAAATACCAGGTTTCCCCCTAGAAATAAGACCTTTTCACCTACAAATACCTCTTTTATCCCCGAAATACGACAGTTTCTTCCTTCCAGAAATGCCACATTTCTCCCAAATATATCACATCTTCTCCAAGAAATACCAGCTTTCCCCCTTCAAATAGGACCTTTTCACCCTCAAATACCTCTTTTATCCCCAGAAGAGGACAGTTTCTTCCAGACATGCCAGTTTTCTCCTAAATATATCACATCTTCTCCAAGAAATACCACGTTTCCCCCTTCAAATAGGACCTTATCACCCACAAATACCTCTTTTATCCCCAAAATAGGACAGTTTCTTGCAGAAATGCCACATTTCTCCCAAATAGATCACATCTTCTCCAAGAAATACCAGCTTTCCCCCTTCAAATAGGACCTTTTCACCCACAAATACCTCTTTTATCCCCAAAATAGGACAGTTTCTTCCTGACATGCCACATTTCTCCCAAATATATCACCTCTTCTCCAAGAAATACCAGCTTTCCCCCTTCAAATAGGACCTTTTCACCCACAAATACCTGTTTTATCCCCAAAAGAGGACAGTTTCTTCCAGACATGCCACATTTCTCCCAAACATATCACATCTTCTCCAAGAAATACCAGGTTTCCCCCTTCAAATAGGACCTTTTCACCCACAAATACCTCTTTTATCCCCAAAAGAGGACAGTTTCTTCCAGAAATGCCACATTTCTCCCAAATATATCACATCTTCTCCAAGAAATAACAGGTATCCCCCTTCAAATACAACGTTTTCATCCACAAATCCCTGTTTTATCCCCAAAAGAGGACAGTTTCTTCCAGAAATGCCAGATTTCTCCCAAATAGATCACATCTTCTCAAGAAATACCAGGTTTCCCCCTTCAAATAGGACCTTTTCACCCACAAATACCTCTTTTATCCCCAAAATAGGACAGTTTCTTCCAGACATGCCACATTTCTCCCAAATATATCACATCTCCTTCAAGAAATACCAGCTTTCCCCCTTCAAATAGGACCTTTTCACCCACAAATACCTCTTTTATCCCTCAAATAGAACAGTTTCTTCCAGACATGCCACATTTCTCCCAAATAGATCACATCTTCTCCAAGAAATACCAGGGTTCCCCCTTCAAATAGGACCTTTTCACCCACA
Organism: Lophura swinhoii; assembly: GCA_030408155.1. Lineage (NCBI taxonomy): Eukaryota > Metazoa > Chordata > Aves > Galliformes > Phasianidae > Lophura > Lophura swinhoii. Next base: position 25,601,297 of record JASCYN010000149.1, on the reverse strand, counting down.
AATACCTGTTTTATCCCCAAAATAGGACAGTTTCTTCCTGACATGCCACATTTCTCCCAAACATATCACATCTTCTCCAAGAAATACCAGGTTTCCCCCTTCAAATAGGACCTTTTCACCCACAAATACCTCTTTTATCCCCAAAAGAGGACAGTTTCTTCCAGACATGCCACATTTCTCCCAAACATATCACATCTTCTCCAAGAAATACCAGGTTTCCCCCCTTCAAATAGGACCTTTTCACCCACAAATACCTCTTTTATCCCCAAAAGAGGAGAGTTTCTTCCAGACATGCCACATTTCTCCCAAATATATCACATCTTCTCCAAGAAATAACAGGTATCCCCCTTCAAATACAACGTTTTCACCCACAAATGCCTGTTTTATCCCCAAAAGAGGACAGTTTCTTCCAGAAATGCCACATTTCTCCCAAATAGATCACATCTTCTCCAAGAAATACCACGTTTCCCCCTTCAAATAGGACCTTTTCACCCACAAATACCTCTTTTATCCCCAAAATAGGACAGTTTCTTCCAGACATGCCACATTTCTCCAAAATATATCACATCTCCTTCAAGAAATACCAGCTTTCCCCCTTCAAATAGGACCTTTTCACCCACAAATACCTCTTTTATCCCTCAAATAGAACAGTTTCTTCCAGACATGCCACATTTCTCCCAAATAGATCACATCTTCTCCAAGAAATACCACGTTTCCCCCTTCAAATAGGACCTTTTCACCCACAAATACCTGTTTTATCCCCAAAATAGGACAGTTTCTTCCTGACATGCCACATTTCTCCCAAACATATCACATCTTCTCCAAGAAATACCAGGTTTCCCCCTTCAAATAGGACCTTTTCACTCACAAATACCTGTTTTATCCTCAAAAGAGGACAGTTTCTTCCAGAAATGGCACATTTCTCCCAAACATATCACATCTCCTCCAAGAAATACCAGGATTCCTCCTGAAATACGAAGTTTTCTCCCACAAATACCACCCTTCTCCCCCGAAATAGGACATTATCTTCCAGACATTCCACATTTCTCCCAAATATATCACATCTTCTCCAAGAAATACCACGTTTCCCCCTTCAAATACGACCTTTTCACCCACAAATACCTCTTTTATCCCCAAAAGAGGACGGACAGTTTCTTCCAGACCTGCCACTTTTCTCCCAAACTTATCACATCTTCTCCAAGAAATACCAGGTTTCCCCCTTCAAATAGGACCTTCTCACCCACAAATACCTCTTTTATCCCCAAAAGAGGACAGTTTCTTCCAGACATGCCACATTTCTCCCAAATAGATCACATCTTCTCCAAGAAATACCAGCGTTCCCCCTTCAAATAGGACCTTTTCAACCACTAATACCTCTTTTATCCCCAAAAGAGGACAGTTTCTTCCGGAAAGGCCACATTTCTCCCAAATATATCACATCTTCTCCAAGAAATGCCAGGATTCCTCCTGAAATAGGACCTTCTCACCCAAAACTACCAGCCTTCTCCCCCAAATTGGACATTTTCTTCCAGAAAGGCCAGATTTCTCCCAAATATATCACATCTTCTCCAAGAAATGCCAGGATTCCTCCTGAAATAGGACCTTCTCACCCAAAACTACCAGCCTTCTCCCCCCAAATTGGACATTTTCTTCCAGACATGCAACATTTCTCCCAAATATATCACATCTTCTCCAAGAAATACCAGGTTTCCCCCTTCAAATAGGACCTTTTCACCCACAAATACCTCTTTTATCCCCAAAAGAGGACAGTTTCTTCCAGAAATGCCACATTTCTCCCAAATATACCACATCTTCTCCAAGAAATACCAGGTTTCCCCCTTCCAATAGGACCTTTTCACCCACAAGTACCTGTTTTATCCCCAAAATAGGACAGTTTCTTCCAGAAATGCCACATTTCTCCCAAATATATCACATCTTCTCCAAGAAATGCCACGTTTCCCCCTTCAAATAGGACCTTTTCACCCACAAATACCTCTTTTATCCCCAAAATAGGACAGTTTCTTCCTGACATGCCACATTTCTCCCAAATATATCATATCTTCTCCAAGAAATGCCACGTTTCCCCCTTCAAATAGGACCTTTTCACCCACAAATACCTCTTTTATCCCCAAAAGAGGACGGACAGTTTCTTCCAGACCTGCCACTTTTCTCCCAAACATATCACATCTTCTCCAAGAAATACCAGGTTTCCCCCTTCAAATAGGACCTTCTCACCCACAAATACCTCTTTTATCCCCAAAAGAGGACAGTTTCTTCCAGACATGCCACATTTCTCCCAAATAGATCACATCTTCTCCAAGAAATACCAGCGTTCCCCCTTCAAATAGGACCTTTTCAACCACTAATACCTCTTTTATCCCCAAAAGAGGACAGTTTCTTCCGGAAAGGCCACATTTCTCCCAAATATATCACATCTTCTCCAAGAAATGCCAGGATTCCTCCTGAAATAGGACCTTCTCACCCAAAACTACCAGCCTTCTCCCCCCAAATTGGACATTTTCTTCCAGAAAGGCCAGATTTCTCCCAAATATATCACATCTTCTCCAAGAAATGCCAGGATTCCTCCTGAAATAGGACCTTCTCACCCAAAACTACCAGCCTTCTCCCCCCAAATTGGACATTTTCTTCCAGACATGCAACATTTCTCCCAAATATATCACATCTTCTCCAAGAAATACCAGGTTTCCCCCTTCAAATAGGACCTTTTCACCCACAAATACCTCTTTTATCCCCAAAAGAGGACAGTTTCTTCCAGAAATGCCACATTTCTCCCAAATATATCACATCTTCTCCAAGAAATACCAGGTTTCCCCCTTCCAATAGGACCTTTTCACCCACAAGTACCTGTTTTATCCCCAAAATAGGACATAGTCTTCCAGAAATGCCACATTTCTCCCAAATATATCACATCTTCTCCAAGAAATGCCACGTTTCCCCCTTCAAATAGGACCTTTTCACCCACAAATACCTCTTTTATCCCCAAAATAGGACAGTTTCTTCCTGACATGCCACATTTCTCCCAAATATATCATATCTTCTCCAAGAAATGCCACGTTTCCCCCTTCAAATAGGACCTTTTCACCCACAAATACCTCTTTTATCCCCAAAAGAGGACAGTTTCTTCCTGACATGCCACATTTCTCCCAAATAGATCACATCTTCTCATAGAATTACCAGCTTTCCCCCTTCAAATAGGACCTTTTCACCCACAAATACCTCTTTTATCCCCAAAAGAGGACAGTTTCTTCAAGAAAGGCCACATTTCTCCCAAATATATCACATCTTCTCATAGAATTACCAGCTTTCCCCCTTCAAATAGGACCTTTTCACCCACAAATACCTCTTTTATCCCCAAAAGAGGACATATTCTTCCAGAAATGCCACATTTCTCCCAAATATATCACATCTTCTCCAAGAAATACCAGGTTTCCCCCTTCAAAAGGACCTTTTCAACCACAAATACATGTTTTGTCCCCAAAGAGGACAGTTTCTTCCAGAAAGGCCGGATTTCTCCCAAATATATCACATCTTTTCAAAGAAATACCAGCTTTCCCCATTCAGATAGGACCTTTTCACCCACAAATACCTCTTTTATCCCCAAAATAGGACAGTTTCTTCCAGAAATGCCACATTTCTCCCAAATATATCACATCTCCAAGAAATACCAGGTTTCCTCCTGAAATAGGACCTTGTCACCCACAGATTCCTGTTTTATCCCTTTGTTCCGAGCGACTTTTCGTTTTGGGGTGTTTATCCGCTGCTACACTTCAGCATTCTGTGACGAATAAAATAGAAGAGAAAAGCCCCACTAATAAGGCAGCGAGAAGGTCCAGTAGCCACACACATTGTGCTTTAAGGGAGGACGTTCCAGAAAGTCGAGAGTTGTGGCTTCTTTCCTGCGGAGAAAAAAGCCCCTGTTTTCAGGCAATGCAGGACGCTGAATTCGCTCGTTCTCGGCATAGGAATGCCGCTCCTCCTCTCTCGTGGCTCGAAAGCAGCATTTGCGCTGAACCACACCGGACAGTCTGCAGTTGCAGACTACTGAATAGCCTGAAAACAGGGGGTTTTTTCTCCGCCGGAAAGAAGCCACAACTCTCGACTTTCTGGAACGTCCTCCCTGAAAGCACTACGTGTGTCGCTCCTCGAACTTCTAGCAGCCGTATTAGTGGGGCTTTTCTCTTCTACTCTATTCGTCATAGAATGCTGAAGTGTAGCATGGGATAAACACTCCAAAACGAAATGTCGCTCGGAAAAAGGGATAAGAATGAGAGAGAAGCGTAGTGCATTCTGCATGGACAGAAGGAGAAGTCAGAAGCTCTCCATTGCCATGTGCGCAGAAGAGACCGCTCACTTGCCTGAGAAAAGCATCCGGCTGAAGTCGCTCTTTCCCGGCATCCGAGAGAAACGAGAGCGCTGCTGAAGGCTGCAAGCGGCACTCGGGCAGAACCGCGATGGACCGGACAGCAACAGCAGACTCTCCGGAGCGGTTCAGAGCGAGTGCCGCTTTCGAGCCACGAGAGCGAAGGAGCGGTATTGAAATGCCGAGAAGATGCGAATTCAGCCTACTGCATTGCCTGAAAACAGGGGGTTTTTTCTCCGCAGGAAAGAAGCCACAACTCTCGACTTTCTGGAACGTCCTCCCTGAAAGCACTACGTGTGTGGCTTCTGGAGCTTCTAGCTGCCTTATTAGTGGGGCTTTTCTCTTCTACTCTATTCGTCACAGAATGCTGAAGTGTAGCATCGGATAAACACTCCAAAACGAAATGTCGCTCGGAAGGAAGGGATAAGAATGAGAGAGAAGCGTAGTGCATTCTGGATGGACACATGGAGAAGTCAAAAGCGCTCCATTGCCATGTGCGCAGAAGAAGCCGCTCACTCGTCGGAGAAAAGCATCCGGCTGAAGTCGCTCTTTCCCGGCATCCGAGAGAAACGAGAGCGCTGCTGAAGGCTGCAAGCGGCACTCGGGCAGAACCGCGATGGACCGGACAGCAACTGCAGACTCTCCGGAGCGGTTCAGAGCGAGTGCCGCTTTCGAGCCACGAGAGCGAAGGAGCGGTATTGAAATGCCGAGAAGGAGCGAATTCAGCGTCCGGCATTGGCTGAAAACAGGGGGTTTTTTCTCCGCAGGAAAGAAGCCACAACTCTCGACTTTCTGGAACGTCCTCCCTGAAAGCACAATGTGTGTGGCTACTGGACCTTCTAGCTGCCTTATTAGAGAGGCTTTTCTCTTCTATTTTATTCGTCACAGAATGCTGAAGTGTAGCACAGGATAAACACTCCAAAACGAAAAGTCGCTCGGAACAAAGGGATAAAACAGGAATCTGTGGGTGACAAGGTCCTATTTCAGGAGGAAACCTGGTATTTCTTGGAGATGTGATATATTTGGGAGAAATGTGGCATTTCTGGAAGAAACTGTCCTCCTTTGGGGATAAAAGAGGTATTTGTGGGTGAGAAGGTCCTATTTGAAGAGGGAAACCTGGTATTTCTTGGAGAAGATGTGATATATTTGGGAGAAATGTGGCATTTCTGGAAGAAACTGTCCAATTTGGGGGGAGAAGGCTGGTATTTGAGGGAGAAAATGTCCTCTTTCAGGAGGAATCCTGGTATTTCTTGGAGAAGATGTGATATATTTGGGAGAAATGTGGCATTTCTGGAAGAAACTGTCCTCTTTTGGGGATACAAGAGGCATTTGTGGGTGATAAGGTCCTATTTCAAGGAGGAAACCTGGTATTTCTTGGAGAAGATGTGATATATTTGGGAGAAATGTGGCATTTCTGGACGTAACTGTTCCATTTTGGGGATAAAAGAGGAATTTGTGGGTGAAAAGGTCCTATTTGAAGGGGGAAAGCCGGTATTTCTTGGAGAAGATGTGATCTATTTGGGAGAAATCTGCCATTTCTGGAAGAAACTGTGCTATTTGGGGGGAGAAGGCTGGTATTTGTGGGAGAAAAGGTCCTATTTCAGGAGGAATCCTGGTATTTCTTGGAGAAGATGTGATATATTTGTTAGAAATCTGGCCTTTCAGGAAGAAACTGTCCTGTTTTGGGATAAAACAGGAATTTGTGGTAGAAAAGGTCCTATTTGAAGGGGGAAAGCTGGTATTTCTTGGAGAAGATGTGATCTATTTGGGTGATATGTGGTCTTTCTGAAAGAAAATGTCCTATTTGGGGGGAGAAGGCTGGTATTTGTGGGAGAAAAGGTCCTATTTCAGGAGGAATCCTGGTATTTCTTGGAGGAGATGTGATCTATTTGGGAGAAATCTGGCATTTCTGGCAGAAAGTGTCCTATTTTGGGGATAAAAGAAGTATTTGTGGGTGAAAATGTCCTATTTGAAGGGGGAAAGCTGGTATTTCTTGGAGAAGATGTGATCTATTTGGGTGAAATGTGGCATTTCTGAAAGAAACTGTCCTCTTTTGGGGATAAAAGAGGTATTTGTGGGTGAAAATTTCCTATTTGAAGGGGGAAACCTGGTATTTCTTGGAGAAGATGTGATATATTTGGGAGAAATCTGGCATTTCTGGAAGACTATGTCCAATTTGAGGGATAAAACAGGTATTTGTGGTTGTAAAGGTCCTATTTGAAGGGGGAAACCTGGCATTTCTTCGAGAAGATGTGATCTATTTGGGAGAAATGAGGCATTTCTGGAGGAAAGTGTCGTCTTTTGGGGATGAAACAGGTATTTGTGGGTGAAAAGGTCCTATTTGAAGCGGGAAAAGTGGTATTTCTTGGAGAAGATGTGATATATTTGGGAGAAATGTGGCATGTCTGGAAGAAACTGTCCTCTTTTGGGGATAAAACAGGTATTTGTGGGTGAAAAGGTCCTATTTGAAGGAGGAAACCTGGTATTTCTTGGAGAAGATGTGATATGTTTTGGTGAAATGTGGCATTCCTGGAAGAAACTGTCCTCTTTTGGGGATAAAAGAGGTATTTGTGGGAGAAAAGGTCCTATTTGAAGTGGGAACCCTGGTATTTCTTGGAGGAGATGTGATATATTTGGGAGAAATCTGGCATTTCTGGAAGAAACTGTCCTCTTTGGGGATAAAAGAGGTATTTGTGGGTGAAAATTTCCTATTTGAAGGGGGAACCCTGGCATTTCTTGGAGAAGATATGATATATTTGGGAGAAATGTGGCATTTCTGGAAGAAACTGTCCTCTTTTGGGGATAAAAGAGGTATTTGTGGGCGAAAAGGTCCTATTTGAAGGGGGAAAGCTGGTATTTCTTGGAGAAGATGTGATATATTTGGGAGAAATGTGGCATGTCTGGAAGAAACTGTCCTCTTTTGGGGATAAAACAGGTATTTGTGGGTGAAAAGGTCCTATTTGAAGGAGGAAACCTGGTATTTCTTGGAGAAGATGTGATATGTTTTGGTGAAATTAGGCATTCCTGGAAGAAACTGTCCTCTTTTGAGGATAAAAGAGGCATTTGTGGGAGAAAAGGTCCTATTTGAAGTGGGAACCCTGGTATTTCTTGGAGGAGATGTGATATATTTGGGAGAAATCTGGCATTTCTGGAAGAAACTGTCCTCTTTGGGGATAAAAGAGGTATTTGTGGGTGAAAATTTCCTATTTGAAGGGGGAAACCTGGCATTTCTTGGAGAAGATATGATATATTTGGGAGAAATGTGGCATTTCTGGAAGAAACTGTCCTCTTTTGGGGATAAAAGAGGTATTTGTGGGCGAAAAGGTCCTATTTGAAGGGGGAAAGCTGGTATTTCATGGAGAAGATGTGATATATTTGGGAGAAATGTGGCATTTCTGGAAGAAACTGTCCTCTTTTGGGGATAAAAGAGGTATTTGTGGGTGAAAAGGTCCTATTTGAAGGGGGAAAGCTGGTATTTCTTGAAGGAGATGTGATATATTTGGGAGAAATGTGGCATTCCTGGAAGAAACTGTCCTCTTTTGGGGATAAAAGAGGTTTTTTTGGGGAAAAGGTCCTATTTGAAGGGGGAAACGTAGTATTTCTTGGAGAAGAAGTGATATATTTGGGAGAAATGTGGCATTTCTGGAAGAAACTGTCCTCTTTTGGGGATAAAAGAGGTACTTGTGGGTGAAAAGGTCCTATTTGAAGGAGGAAAGCTGGTATTTCTTGGAGAAAATGTGATCTATTTGGGAGTAATGTGGCATGTCTGGAAGAAAATGTCCAATTTGGGGGGAGAAGGCTGGTAGTTTTGGGTGAGAAGGTCCTATTTAAGGAGGAATCCTGGTATTTCTTGGAGAAGATGTGATATTTTTGGGAGAAATGTGGCATTTCTGGAAGAAAATGTCCAATTTGGGGGGAGAAGGCTGGTAGTTTTGGGTGAGAAGGTCCTATTTCAGGAGGAATCCTGGCATTTGTTGGAGAAGATGTGATATATTTGGGAGAAATGTGGCATTTCCGGAAGAAACTGTCGTATTTTGGGGATAAAAGAGGTATTAGTGGTTGAAAAGGTCCTATTTCCAGGGGGAAACCAGGTATTTCTTGGAGAAGATGTGATATATATGGGAGAAATGTGGCATTTCTGGAAGAAACTGTCCTCTTTTGGGGATAAAAGAGGTATTTGTGGGAGAAAAGGTCCTAATAAAAGGGGGAAACCTGGTATTTCTTGGAGAAGATGTGATATATTTTGGAGGAATGTGGCATTTCTGGAAGAAAATGTCGTATTTAGGGGATAAAAGAGGTATTTGTGGGTGATAAGGTCCTATTTGAAGGGGGAAACGTGGTATTTCTTGGAGAAGATGTGATACGTTTGGGAGAAATGTGGCATGTCAGGAGGAAACTGTCCTCTTTTGGGATAAAACAGGTATTTGTGGTTGAAAAGGTCCTATTTGAAGGGGGAAAGCTGGTATTTCTTGGAGAAGATGTGATATATTTGGGAGAAATGTGGCATTTCTGGAAGAAACTGTCCTCTTTTGGGGATAAAAGAGGTATTTGTGGGTGAAAAGGTCCTATTTCAGGAGGAATCCTGGTATTTCTTGGAGAAGAAGTGATATATTTGGGAGAAATGAGGCCTTTCTATGAGAAACTGTTCTCTTTTGGGGATCAAAGAGGTATTTGTGGGTGAAAAGGTCCTATTTGAAGGGGGAAAGCTGGTATTTCTTGGAGAAGATGTGATGTATTTGGGAGAAATCTGGCATGTCTGGAAGAAACTGTCCTGTTTTGGGCATAAAAGAGGTATTTGTGGGAGAGAAGGTCCTATTTGAAGGGGGAACCGTGGTATTTCTTGGAGGAGATGTGATCTATTTGGGAGAAATGTGGCATGTCTGGAAGAAACTGTCCTCTTTTGGGGATAAAACAGGTACTTGTGGGTGAAAAGGTCCTATTTGAAGGGGGAAAGCTGGTATTTCTTGGAGAAGATGTGATATATTTTGGAGAAATGTGGCATGTCTGGAAGAAGCTGTCCTCTTTTGGGGATAAAAGAGGTATTTGTGAGTGAAAAGGTCCTATTTGAAGGGGGAAACCTGGTATTTCTTGGAGAAGATGTGATATATTTTGGAGAAATGTGGCATGTCTGGAAGAAGCTGTCCTATTTTGGGGATAAAACAGGTATTTGTGGGTGAAAAGGTCCTATTTGAAGGGGGAAAGCTGGTATTTCTTGGAGAAGATGTGATCTATTTGGGAGAAATGTGGCATGTCTGGAAGTAACTGTCCTCTTTTGGGGATAAAACAGGTATTTGTGGGAGAAAAGGTCCTATTTGAAGGGGGAAAGCTGGTATTTCTTGGAGAAGATGTGATCTATTTGGGAGAAATGTGGCCTTTCTGGAAGAAAATGTCCAATTTGGGGGGAGAAGGCTGGTAGTTTTGGGTGAGAAGGTCCTATTTCAGGAGGAATCCTGGCATTTCTTGGTGAAGATGTGATATATTTGGGAGAAATGTGGCATTTCTGGAAGAAACTGTCCTCTTTTGGGGATAAAAGAGGTATTTGTGGGTGAAAAGGTCCTATTTCCAGGGGGAAACCTGGTATTTCTTGGAGAAGATATGATATATTTGGGAGAAATGTGGCATGTCTGGAAGAAAATGTCCTATTTGGGGGGAGAAGTGTGGTATTTGTGGGAGAAATGTTCCTATTTCAGGAGGAATCCTGGTATTTCTTGGAGGAGATGTGATATGTTTGGGAGAAATGTGCCATTTCTGGAAGAAACTGTCCTCTTTTGGGGATAAAAGAGGTATTTGTGGGTGAAAAGGTCCTATTTGAAGGGGAAAGCTGGTATTTCTTGAAGGAGATGTGATATATTGGGCGAAATGTGGCATTTCTGGAAGAAACTGTCCTCTTTTGGGGATGAAACAGGTATTTGTGGGTGAAAAGGTCCTATTTGAAGGGGGAAAGCTGGTATTTCTTGGAGAAGATGTGATATATTTGGGAGAAATGTGGCCTTTCTAGAAGAAACTGTCCTATTTGTGGGAGAAGCCTGCTATTAGTGCGTGAAAAGGTCCTATTTTCTGGGAAAGCTGTTATTTCTTGGAGAAGATGTGATATATTTGGGAGAAATGTGGCATTTCTGGAAGAAACTGTCCAATTTAGGGGATAAAACAGGTATTTGTGGGTGAAAAGTTCCTATTTGAAGGGGGAAAGCTGGTATTTCTTGGAGAAGATGTGATATGTTTGGGAGAAATGTGGCATTTCTGGAAGAAACTGTCCTATTTGGGGAGAGAAGGCTGGTATTTGTGGGAGAAAAGGTCCTATTTGAAGGGGGATAGCAGGTATTTCTTGGAGAAGATGTGATATATTTGGGAGAAATGTGGCATTTCTGCAAGAAACTGTCCTATTTTGGGGATAAAAGAGGTATTTGTGGGTGAAAAGGTCCTATTTGAAGGGGGAAAGCTGGTATTTCTTGGAGAAGATGTGATCTATTTGGGAGAAAAGTGGCCTTTCTGGAAGAAAATGTCCAATTTGGGGGAGAAGGCTGGTAGTTTTCGGTGAGAAGGTCCTATTTCAGGAGTAATCCTGGCATTTCCTGGAGAAGATGTGATATATTTGGAGATATCTGGCCTTTCTGGAAGAAAATGTCCAATTTGGGGGGAGAAGGCTGGTAGTTTTGGGTGAGAAGGTCCTCTTTCAGGAGGAATCCTGGCATTTCTTGGAGAAGATGTGATATATTTGGGAGAAATGTGGCATTTCTGGAAGAAACTGTCCTCTTTTGGGGATAAAAGAGGTATTAGTGGTTGAAAAGGTCCTATTTGAAGGGGAAAGCTGGTATTTCTTGGAGAAGATGTGATCTATTTGGGAGAAATGTGGCATGTCTGGAAAAAACTGTCCTATTTTGGGGATTAAAGAGGTATTTGTGGTGATAAGGTCCTATTTGAAGGGGGAAACCTGGTATTTCTTGGAGAAGATGTGATATATTTGGGAGAAATGTGGCATGTCTGGAAGAAGCTGTCCTATTTGGGGGAGAAGCTTGCTATTGGTTGGTGAAAAGGTCCTATATGAAGGGGGAAAGCTGGTATTTCTTGGAGAAGATGTGATATATTTGGGAGAAATGTGGCATGTCTGGAAGAAACTGTCCTATTTTGGGATAAAAGAGGTATTTGTGGGTGAAAAGGTCCTATTTGAAGGGGGAAACCTGGTATTTCTTGGAGAAGATGTGATATGTTTGGGAGAAATGTGGCATTTCTGGAAGAAACTGTCCTATTTGGGGGGAGACGGCTGGTATTTGTGGTTGAAAAGGTCCTATTTGAAGGGGGAAACCTGGTATTTCTTGGAGAAGATGTGATATATTTGGGAGAAATGTGGCATGTCTGGAAGAAACTGTCCTCTTTTGGGGATCAAAGAGGTATTTGTGGGTGAAAAGTTCCTATTTGAAGGGGGAAACGTGGTATTTCTTGGAGAAGATGTGATATATTTGGGACAAATCAGGCATTTCTGGCAGAAACTGTCCTATTTTGGGGATAAAAGAATTTTTTTGGGTGAAAAGTTCCTATTTGAAGGGGGAAACGTGGTATTTCTTGGAGAAGATGTGATATGTTTGGGAGAAATGTGGCCTTTCTGGCAGAAACTGTCCTCTTTGGGGGATAAAAGTGGTATTTGTGGGTGATAAGGTCCTATTTGAAGGGGGAAAGCTGGTATTTCTTGGAGAAGATGTGATATGTTTGGGAGAAATGTGGCCTTTCTGGCAGAAACTGTCCTCTTTTGGGATAAAAGAGGTATTTGTGGGTGAAAAGGTCCTATTTGAAGGTGGAAACGTGGTATTTCTTGGAGAAGATGTGATCTATTTGGGAGAAATGTGGCATTTCTGGAAGAAACTGTCCTCTTTTGGGGATAAAAGAGGTATTTGTGGGTGAAAAGTTCCTATTTGAAGGGGGAAACCTGGTATTTCTTGGAGAAGATGTGATCTATTTGGGAGAAATGTGGCCTTTCTGGAAGAAACTGTCCTCTTTTGGGGATAAAAGATGTATTTGAGGGTGAAAAGGTCCTATTTGAAGGGGGAATCCTGGTATTTCTTGGAGAAGCTGTGATATATTTGGGAGAAATGTGGCATTTCTGGAAGAAAATGTCCTATTTTGGGGATAAAGGAGGTATTTGTGGGTGAAAAGTTCTTATTACAAGGGGGAAACCTGGTATTTCTTGGAGAAGATGTGCTATATTTGGGAGAAATGTGGTATTTCTGGAAGAAAATGTCCTATTTGAGGGATAAAAGAGGTATTTGTGGGAGAAAATGTCGTATTTGAAGGGGGAACCCTGGTATTTCTTGGAGAAGATGTGGTATATTTGGGAGAAATGTGGCATTTTTGGAAGAAACTGTCCTCTTTTGGGGATGAAACAGGTATTTTTGTGTGAAAAGGTCCTATTTGAAGGGGGAAAGCTGGTAGTTCTTGCAAGAGATGTGATATATTTGGGAGAAATGTGGCATGTCTGGAAGAAAATGTCCTATTTTGGGGATAAAAGAGGTATTTGAGGGTGATAAGGTCCTATTTGAAGGGGCAACCCTGGTATTTCTTGGAGAAGATGTGATATATTTGGGAGAAATGTGGCATTTCTGGAAGAAACTGTCCTCTTTGGGGGATGTAACAGGTATTAGTGGGTGAAAAGGTCCTATTTGAAGGGGGAAAGCTGGTATTTCTTGGAGAAGATGTGATCTATTTGGGAGAAATGTGGCCTTTCTGGAAGAAAATGTCCAATTTGGGGGGAGAAGGCTGGCAATTTTGGGTGAGAAGGTCCTATTTCTGGAGGAATCCTGGTATTTCTTGGAGAAGATGTGATATATTTGGGAGAAATGTGGCATGTCTGGAAGAAAATGTCCAATTTTGGGGAGAAGGCTGGTAGTTTTGGGTGAGAAGGTCCTATTTCAGGAGGAATCCTGGTATTTCTTGGAGAAGATGTGATATATTTGGGAGAAATGTGGCCTTTCTGGAAGAATATGTCCAATTTTGGGGAGAAGGCTGGTAGTTTTGGGTGAGAAGGTCCTATTTCAGGAGGAATCCTGGCATTTCTTGGAGAAGATGTGATATATTTGGGAGAAATGTGGCATTTCTGGAAGAAACTGTCCTCTTTTGGGGATAAAAGAGGTATTAGTGGTTGAAAAGGTCCTATTTGAAGGGGGAACCCTGGTATTTCTTGGAGAAGATGTGATATATTTGGGAGAAATGTGGCCTTTCTGGAAGAAACTGTCCTCTTTTGGGGATAAAAGAGGTATATGTGGGTGAAAAGTTCCTATTTGAAGGGGGAAACCAGTTATTTCTTAGAGAAGATGTGATATATTTGGGAGAAATCTGGCATGTCTGGAAGAATCTGTCCTCTTTTGGGGATAAAACAGGTATTTGTGGGTGAAAAGGTCCTATTTGAAGGGGGAAAGCTGGTATTTCTTGGAGAAGATGTGATATATTTGGGAGAAATGTGGCCTTTCTATGAGAAACTGTCCTCTTTTGGGGATAAAAGAGGTATTTGTGGGTGAAAAGGTCCTATTTCTAGGGGGAAACCTGGTATTTCTTGGAGAAGATGTGATCTATTTGGGAGAAATGTGGCATTTCTGGAAGAAACTGTCCTCTTATGGGGATAGAACAGGTATTTGTGGGTGAAAAGGTCCTATTTGAAGGGGAAAACCTGGTTTTTCTTGGAGAAGATGTGATCTATTTGGGAGAAATGTGGCATTTCTTGAAGAAAATGTCCTATTTGTGGGGAGAAGGGTGGTATTTGTGGGAGAAAAGTTCCTATTTCAGGAGGAATCCTGGTATTTCTTGGAGGAGACGTGATATGTTTGGGAGAAATGTGGCATTTCTGGAAGAAACTGTCCTCTTTTGGGGATAAAACAGGTATTTGTGGGTGAAAAGGTCCTATTTGAAGGGGGAAACCTGGTATTTCTAGGAGAAGATGTGATATGTTTGGGAGAAATGAGGCATTTCTGGAGGAAACTCTCCTCTTTTGGGGATAAAAGAGGTATTTGTGGTTGAAAAGGTCCTATTTGAAGGGGGAAACCTGGTATTTCTTGGAGAAGATGTGATATATTTGGGAGAAATGTGGCATTTCTGGAAGAAACTGTTCTATTTTGGGGATAAAACAGGTATTTGTGGGAGAAAAGGTCCTATTTGAAGGGGGAAAGCTGGTATTTCTTGAAGGAGATGTGGTATATTTGGGAGAAATGTGGCATGTCTGGAAGAAACTGTCCTCTTTTGGGGATAAAAGAGGTATTTGTGGGTGAAAAGGTCCTATTTCCAGGGGGAACCCTGGTATTTCTTGGAGAAGATGTGATATATTTGGGAGAAATGTGGCATTTCTGGAAGAAACTGTCCTATTTGGGGGAGAAGCTTGCTATTAATGGGTGAAAAGGTCCTATATGAAGGGGGAAAGCTGGTATTTCTTGGAGAAGATGTGATATATTTGGGAGAAATGTGGCCTTTCCGGAAGAAACTGTCCTCTTTTGGGTATAAAAGAGGTATTAGTGGGTGAAAAGGTCCTATTTGAAGGGGGAAACCTGGTATTTCTTGGAGAAGATGTGATCTATTTTGGAGAAATGTGGCCTTTCTGGAAGAAAATGTCCTCTTTTGGGGATAAAAGAGGTATTTCATGGAGAAAAGGTCCTAATTCAAGGGGGAAACCTGGTATTTCTTGGAGGAGTTGTGATATATTTTTGAGAAATGTGGTATTTCTGGAAGAAAATGTCCAATTTGAGGGATAAAAGGGGTATTTGTGGGAGAAAAGGTCCTATTTGAAGCGGGAACCCTGGTATTTCTTGAAGAAGATGTGATATATTTTGGAGAAATGTGGCATTTCTGGAAGAAACTGTCCTCTTTTGGGGATAAAAGAGGTATTTTGTGGGTGATAAGGTCCTATTTGAAGGGGGAAACGTGGTATTTCTTGGAGAAGATGTGATATGTTTGGGAGAAATGTGGCATTTCTGGAAGAAACTGTCCTCTTTTGGGGATAAAAGAGGTATTTGTGGGTGAAAAGGTCCTATTTCCACGGGAAAACCAGTTATTTCTTAGAGAAGATGAGATCTATTTGGGAGAAATGTGGCATTTCTGGAAGAAACTGTCCTCTTTTGAGGATAAAACAGGTATTTGTGGGTGAAAAGGTCCTATTTGAAGGGGGAAACCTGGTATTTCTTGGAGAAGAGTTGATATATTTGGGAGAAATCAGGCATTTCTGGCAGAAACTGTCCTCTTTTGGGGATAAAAGAATTTTTTGTGGGAGAAAAGATCCTATTTGAAGGGGGAAACCTGGTATTTCTTGGAGAAGATGTGATCTATTAGGGAGAAATGTGGCATTTCTGGAAGAAAATGTCTAATTTGAGGGATAGAAGAGGTATTTGTGGGTGAAAAGGTCCTATTTCCAAAGGGGAAACGTTGTATTTCTTGGAGAAGATGTGGTATATTAGGGAGAAATGTGGCCTTTCTGGAAGAAACTGTCCTCTTTTGGGGATAAAAGAGGTATTTGTGGGTGAAAAGGTCCTATTTGAAGGGGGAAACCTGGTATTTCATGGAGAAGATGTGATATATTTGGGAGAAATGTGGCATTTCTGGAAGAAAATGTCCTATTTTGTGGATGAAACAGGTATTTGTGGGTGAAAAGGTCCTATTTGAAGGGGGAAACCGGGTATTTCTTGGAGAAGATGTGATATATTTGGGAGAAATATGGCCTTTCTGGAAGAAACTGTCCTCTTTTGGGGATACAAGAGGTATTTGTGGGTGAAAAGGTCCTATTTGAAGGGGGAAACCTGGTATTTCTTGGAGGAGATGTGATATATTTGGGAGAAATGTGGCATTTCTTGAAGAAACTGTCCTCTTTTGGGGATAAAAGAGGTATTTGTGGGTGAAAAGGTCCTATTTGAAGGGGGAAACCTGGTATTTCTTGGAGAAGATGAGATATATTTGGGAGAAATGTGGCCTTTCCGGAAGAAACTGTCCCCTTTTGGGGATAAAAGAGGTATTTGTGGGTGAAAAGGTCCTATTTGAAGGGGGAAACGTGGTATTTCTTGGAGAAGATGTGATATATTTGGGAGAAATGTGGCCTTTCTGGAAGAAACCGAGCTCTTTTGGGGTAAAAGAGGTATTTGTGGGTGAGAAGGCCCTATTTGAAGGGGGAACCCTGGTATTTCTTGGAGAAGATGTGATCTATTTGGGAGAAATGTGGCATTTCTGGAAGAAACTGTCCTCTTTTGGGGATAAAAGAGGTATTTGTGGGTGAAAAGGTCCTATTTGAAGGGGGAAAGCTGGTATTTCTAGGAGGAGATGTGATATATTTGGGAGAAATCTGGCATTTCTGGAAGAAAATGTCCAATTTGAGGGATAAAAGAGGTATTTGTGGGTGAAAAGGTCCTATTTGAAAGGGGAAACCTGGTATTTCTTGGAGAAGATGAGATATATTTGGGAGAAATGTGGCCTTTCCGGAAGAAACTGTCCCCTTTTGGGGATAAAAGAGGTATTTGTGGGTGAAAAGGTCCTATTTGAAAGGGGAAACCTGGTATTTCTTGGAGAAGATGTGATATATTTGGGAGAAATGTGGCCTTTCTGGAAGAAAACGAGCTCTTTTGGGGTAAAAGAGGTATTTGTGGGTGAAAAGGTCCTATTTGAAGGGGGAAACCTGGTATTTCTTGGAGAAGATGTGATATATTTGGGAGAAATGTGGCATGTCTGGAAGAAACTGTCCTCTTTTGGGGATAAAACAGGTATTTGTGGGTGAAAAGGTCCTATTTGAAGGGGGAAACGTGGTATTTCTTGGAGAAGATGTGATATATTTGGGAGAAATCTGGCATGTCTGGAAGAAGCTGTCCTCTTTTGGGGATAAAAGAGGTATTTGTGGGTGAAAAGGTCCTATTTGAAGGGGGAAAGCTGGTATTTCTTGGAGAAGATGTGATATGTTTGGGAGAAATGTGGCCTTTCTGGAAGAAAATGTCCTCTTTTGGGGATAAAACAGGTATCTGTGGGAGAAAAAGTCCTATTTGAAGGGGGAAAGCTGGTATTTCTTGGAGAAGATGTGATCTATTTGGGAGAAATGTGGCATTTCTGGAAGAAACTCTCCTATTTTGGGGATAAAAGAGGTATTTGTGGGTGAAAAGGTCCTGTTTGAAGGGGGAAACCTGGTATTTCTTGGAGAAGATGTGATATATTTGGGAGAAATGTGGCATGTCTGGAAGAAACTGTCCTCTTTTGGGGATAAAACTGGTATTTGTGGGTGAGAAGGTCCTATTGGAAGGGGGAAACCTGGTATTTCATGGAGAAGATGTGATATATTTGGGAGAAATGAGGCATTTCTGGAAGAAACTGTCCTCTTTTGGGGATAAAAGAGGTATTTGTGGGTGAAAAGGTCTTATTTGAAGGGGGAAACCTGGTATTTCTTGGAGAAGATGTGATCTATTTGGGAGAAATGTGGCATTTCTGGAAGAAACTGTCCAATTTGAGGAATAAAAGAGGCATTTGTGGGTGAAAAGTTCCTATTTGAAGGGGGAAACGTGGTATTTCTTGGAGAAGATGTGATATATTTGGGAGAAATGTGGCATGTCTGGAAGAATCTGTCCTCTTTTGGGGATAAAAGAGGTATTTGTGGGTGAAAAGGTCCTGTTTGTAGGGGGAAAGCTGGTATTGCTTTGAGAAGATGTGATATATTTGGGAGAAATCTGGCCTTTCTGGAAGAAACTGTCCTCTTTTGGGGATAGAACAGGTATCTGTGGGAGAAAAAGTCCTATTTGAAGGGGGAAAGCAGGTATTTCTTGGAGAAGATGTGATATATTTGGGTGAAATGTGGCCTTTCTGGAAGAAACTTTCCTATTTTGGGGATACAAGAGGTATTTGTGGGTGAAAAGGTCCTATTTGAAGGGGGAAACGTGGTATTTCTTGGAGAAGATGTGATATATTTGGGAGAAATGTGGCATGTCTGGAAGAAACTGTCCTCTTCTGGGGATAAAAGAGGTATTTTTGGTTGAAAAGGTCCTATTTGAAGGGGGAAACCTGGTATTTCTAGGAGGAGATGTGATATATTTGGGAGAAATGTGGCCTTTCTGGAAGAAACTGTCCTCTTTTGGGGATAAAAGAGGTATTTGTGGGTGAAAAGGTCCTATTTGAAGGGGGAAACCTGGTATTTCTTGGAGAAGATGTGATATATTTGGGAGAAATGTGGCATGTCTGGAAGAAACTGTCCTCTTTTGGGGATAAAAGAGGTATTTGTTTGTGAAAAGGTCCTATTTGAAGGGGGAAACCTGGTATTTCTTGGAGAAGAGGTGATATATTTGGGAGAAATGTGGCATTTCTGGAAGAAACTGTCCTCTTTTGGGGATAAAACAGGTATTTGTGGGTGAGAAGGTCCTATTTGAAGGGGGAAAGCTGGTATTTCTAGGAGGAGATGTGATATATTTGGGAGAAATCTGGCATTTCTGGAAGAAACTGTCCTCTTTTGGGGATAAAAGTGGTATTTGTGGGTGAGAAGGTCCTATTTGAAGGAGGAAAGCTGGTATTTCTTGGAGAAGATGTGATATATTTGGGAGAAATGTGGCATTTCTGGAAGAAACTGTCCTGTTTTGGGGATAAAAGAGGTAATTGTGGGTGATAAGGTCCTATTTCCAGGGGGAACCCTGGTATTTCTTGGAGTAGATGTGATATATTTGGGAGAAATGTGGCATTTCTGGAAGGAACTGTCCTCTTTTGGGGATGAAACAGCTATTTTTGGGTGAAAAGGTCCTATTTGAAGGGGGAAAGCCGGTAGTTCTTGCAAGAGATGTGATCTATTTGGGAGAAATGTGGCCTTTCTGGAAGAAAATGTTCAATTTGGGGGGAGAAGGCAGGTAGTTTTGGGTGAGAAGGTCCTATTTCAGGAGGAATCCTGGCATTTCTTGCAGAAGATGTGATATATTTGGGAGAAATGTGGCATTTCTGGAAGAAACTGTCCTATTTTGGGGATAAAAGAGGTATTAGTGGTTGAAAAGGTCCTATTTGAAGGGGGAACCCTGGTATTTCTTGGAGAAGATGTGATATATTTGGGAGAAATGTGGCATTTCTGGAAGAAAATGTCCTCTTTTGGGGATCAAAGAGGTATTTGCGGGTGAAAAGGTCCTATTTGAAGGGGGAAACCTGGTATTTCTTGGAGGAGTTGTGATATATTTGGGAGAAATGTGGCATTTCTGGAAGAAAATGTCCTATTAGAGGGATAAAAGAGGTATTTGTGGGTGAAAAGGTCCTATTTGAAGGGGGAACCCTGGTATTTCTTGGAGAAGATGTGATATATTTGGGAGAAATGTGGCCTTTCTGGAAGAAAATGTCCTATTTTGGGATAAAAGAGGTATTTGTGGTTGAAAAGGTCCTATTTGAAGGGGGAAACGTGGTATTTCTTGGAGAAGATGTGATATATTTGGGAGAAATGTGGCATTTCTTGAAGAAACTGTCCTCTTTTGGGGATAAAAGAGGTATTTGTGGGTGAAAAGGTCCTATTTGAAGGGGGAAACCTGGTATTTCTTGGAGAAGATGTGATATGCTTGGGAGAAATGTGGCATTTCTGGAAGAAAATGTCCTCTTTTGGGGGAAAAGGCTGGTTTTTGTGGGAGAAAAGGTACTATTTCAGGAGAAATCCTGGTATTTCTTGGAGGAGATGTGATATGTTTGGGAGAAATGTGGCATTTCTGGAAGAAACTGTCCTATTTTGGGGATAAATGAGGAATTTTTGGGCGAAAAGGTCCTATTTGAAGGGGGAACCCTGGTATTTCATGGAGAAGATGTGATATATATGGGAGAAATGTGGCCTTTCTGGAAGAAAATGTCCTATTTGAGTGATAAAAGAGGTATTTGTGGGTGAAAAGGTCCTATTTGAAGGGGGATAGCTGGTAGTTTTACCTCTTTTATTCCCCAAAATAGAACAGTTTCTTCCAGTAAGGCCACATTTCTCCCAAATATATCACTTCTTCTCCAAGAAATACCAGCTTTCCCCCTTCAAATAGGACCGTTTCACCCACAAATACCTCTTTTATCCCCAAAATAGGACAGTTTCAGCCATACATGCCATATTTCTCCCAAATATACCATATTTTCTCCATGAAATACCAGATTTCCCCCTACAAATAGGACCTTTTCACCCAAAAATACCTGTTTCATCCCCAAAGTAGGACAGTTTCTTCCTGACATGCCACATTTCTCCCAAATATATCACATCTTCTCCAAGAAATACCAGGTTTTCCCCTTCGAATAGGGCCTTATCACAAACAAATACCACTTTTATCCCCAAAAGAGGACAGTTTCTTCCAGAAAGGCCACATTTCTCCCAAACATATCACATCTTCTCCAAGAAATACCAGGTTTCCCCCTTCAAATAGGACCTTTTCACCCACAAATACCTGTTTTATCCCCTAAAGAGGACAGTTTTTTCCAGAAAGGCCACATTTCTCCCAAATATATCACATCTTCTCCAAGAAATACCAGCTTTCCCCCTTCAAATAGGACCTTTTCACCCACTAATAGCAGGCTTCTTCCCCCCAAATAGGTCAGTTTCTTCCAGAAATGCCACATTTCTCCCAAATAGATCACATCTTCTCCAAGAAATACCAGGTTTCCCCCTTCAAATAGGACCTTTTCACCCACAAATACCTCTTTTATCCCCAAAACAGGACAGTTTCTTCCAGACATGCCACATTTCTCCCAAATATATCACATCTCCTCCAAGAAATACCACTTTTCCCCCTTCAAATAGGACCTTTTCTCCCACAAATACCTGTTTTATGTACAAAACAGGACACTTTCTTCCAGAAATGCCACATTTCTCCCAAATAAATCACATCTTCTCCAAGAAATACCAGGTTTCCCCCTTCAAATAGGACCTTCTCACCCACAAATACCTCATTTATCCCCAAAAGAGGACAGTTTCTTCCAGACATGCCACATTTCTCCCAAATATATCACATCTTCTCCAAGAAATACCAGGGTTCCCCCTTCAAATAGGACCTTTTCTCCCACAAATACCTCTTTTATCCCTCAAATTGGACATTTTCTTCCAGAAATGCCACATTTCTCCCAAATATATCACATCTTCTCCAAGAAATACCAGGTTTCCCCCTTGAATTAGGACCTTTTCTCCATGAAATACCTGTTTTATCCCCAAAAGAGGACGTTTTCTTCCAGAAATGCCAGATTTCTCCCAAATATATCACATCTTCTCCAAGAAATACCAGGTTTCCCCCTTCAAATAGGACCTTTTCAACCACTAATACCTCTTTTATCCCCAAAAGAGGACAGTTTCTTCCGGAAATGCCACATTTCTACCAAATATATCACATCTTCACCAAGAAATACCAGGTTTTCCCAAGGAAATAGGACCTTTTCACCCACAAATACCTGTTCTATCCCCAACATAGGACAGTTTCTTCAGAAATGCCACATTTCTCCCAAATAGATCACATCTTCTCCAAGAAATGCCAGGATTCCTCCTGAAATAGGACATTTTCACCCACAAATACATCTTTTATCCCCAAAAGAGGACAGTTTCTTCCAGAAAGGCCACATTTCTCCCAAATATATCACATCTTCTCCAAGAAATACCACGTTTCCCCCTTCAAATAGGACCTTTTCTCCCACAAATACCTCTTTTATCCCCAAAAGAGGACAGTTTCTTCCTGACATGCCACATTTCTCCCGAACATATCACATCTTCTCCAAGAAATACCAGGTTTCCCCCTTCAAATAGGACCTTTTCACCCACAAAAAATTCTTTTATCCCCAAAATAGGACAGTTTCTGCCAGAAATGCCTGATTTCTCCCAAATATACCACATCTTCTCCAAGAAATTCCAGGTTTCCCCCTTGAATTAGGACCTTTTCATCCACAAATACCTCTTTATCCCTCAAATAGGACAGTTTCTGCCAGACATGCCACATTTCTCCCAAATATATCACATCTTCTCCAAGAAATACCTGCTTTCCCCCTTCAAATAAGACCTTTTCTCCCACAAATACCAGCCTTCTCCCCCAAAATAGGACAGTTTCTTCCAGAAATGCCACATTTCTCCCAAACATATCACATCTTCTCCAAGAAATACCAGGTTTCCCCCTTCAAATAGGACCTTTTCACCCACAAATACCTCTTTTATCCCCAAAAGAGGACAGTTTCTTCAAGAAATGCCACATTTCTCCCAAATATATCACATCTTCTCCAAGAAATACCAGCTTTCCCCCTTCAAATTGGACCTTTTCACCCACTAATAGCAGGCTTCTCCCCCAAATAGGACAGTTTCTTGCAGAAATGCCACATTTCTACCAAATAGATCACATCTCCTCCAAGAAATACCAGCTTTCCCCCTTCAAATAGGACCTTTTCACCCACAAATACCTCTTTTATCCCCAAAAGAGGACAGTTTCTTCCAGAAATGCCAGATTTCTCCCAAATATATCACATCTCCTTCAAGAAATAACAGCTTTCCCCCTTTAAAAAGGACCTTTTCACCCACAAATACCTGTTTTATCCCCAAAACAGGACACTTTCTTCCAGAAATGCCAGATTTCTCCCAAATATATCACATCTTCTCCAAGAAATACCAGGTTTCCCCCTTCAAATAGGACCTTTTCACCCACAAATACCTCTTCTATCCCCAAAATAGGACAGTTTCTTCCAGAAATGCCACATTTCTCCCAAATAGATCACATCTTCTCCAAGAAATACCAGCTTTCCCCCTTCAAATAGGACCATTTCACCCACAAATACCTCTTTTTTCCCCAAAAGAGGACAGTTTCTTCCAGAAATGGCACATTTCTCCCAAATATATCACATCTTCTCCATGAAATACCAGGTTTCCCCCTTCAAATAGGACCTTTTCACCCACAAATACCTCTTTTATCCCCAAAAGAGGACAGTTTCTTCCGGAAATTCCACATTTCTCAAAAACATATCACATCTCCTCCAAGAAATACCAGGATTCCTCCTGAAATAGGAAATTTTCTCCCACAAATACCAGCCTTCTCCCCCCAAATTGGACATTTTCTTCCAGACATGCCACATTTCTCCCAAATATATCACATCTTCTCCAAGAAATACCAGGTTTCCCCCTTCAAATAGGACCTTTTCACCCACAAATACCTGTTCTATCCCCATAAGAGGACAGTTTCTTCCAGAAATGCCACATTTCTCCCAATATATCACATCTTCTCCAAGAAATACCAGGATTCCCCCTTCAAATAGGACCTTATCACCCACAAATACCTCTTTTATCCCCAGATGAGGACAGTTTCTTCCAGAAATGCCACATTTCTCCCAAATATATCACATCTTCTCCAAGAAATACCACGTTTCCCCCTTCAAATAGGACCTTTTCTCCCACAAATACCTGTTTTATCCCCAAAAGAGGACAGTTTCTTCCAGACATGCCACATTTCTCCCAAATAGATCACATCTTCTCCAAGAAATAACAGGTTTCCCCCTTCAAATACAACGTTTTCTCCCACAAATACCTGTTTTATCCCCAAAAGAGGACAGTTTCTTCCAGAAATGCCACATTTCTCCCAAATATACCACATCTTCTCCAAGAAATACCAGGTTTCCCCCTTCAAATAGGACCTTTTCACCCACAAGTACCTGTTTTATCCCCAAATGAGGACATTTTCTTCCAGAAATGCCACATTTCTCCCAAATATATCACATCTTCTCCAAGAAATACCAGGTTTCCCCCTTCAAATAGGACCTTTTCACCCACAAATACCTCTTTTATCCCCAAAATAGGACAGTTTCTTCCAGAAATGCCACATTTCTCCCAAATATATCACATCTTCTCCAAGAAATAACAGGTTTCCCCTTCAAATAGGACCTTTTCACCCACAAAAAATTCTTTTATCCCAAAATAGGACAGTTTCTTCCAGAAATGCCACATTTCTCCAAATATATCACATCTTCTCCAAGAAATACCATGTTTCCCCCTTCAAATAGGACCTTTTCACCCACAAATACCTCTTTTATCCCCAAAAGAGGACAGTTTTTTCCAGACATGCCACATTTCTCCCAAATAGATCACATCTTCTCCAAGAAATACCACGTTTCCCCCTTCAAATAGGACCTTTTCACCCACAAATACCTGTTTTATCCCACAAATAGGACAGTCTCTTCCAGACATGCCACATTTCTCCCAAATATATCACATCTTCTCCAAGAAATACCAGGTTTCCCCCTTCAAATAGGACCTTTTTACCCAAAAATACCTGTTTCATCCCAAAAGAGGACAGTTTCTTCCAGACATGCCAGATTTCTCCCAAATATACCACATCTTCTCCAAGAAATACCAGGTTTCCCCCTTCAAATAGGACCTTTTCTCCCACAAATACCTGTATTATCCCTCAGATAGGACATTTTCTTCCAGAAATGCCACATTTCTCCCAAATATATCACATTTTCTCCAAGAAATACCACGTTTCCTCCTTCATATAGGACCTTTTCACCCACAAATACCTCTTTTATCCCCTAAAGAGGACAGTTTCTTCCAGAAAGGCCATATTTCTCCCAAATAGATCACATCTTCTCCAAGAAATGCCAGGTTTCCCCCTTCAAATAGGACCTTTTCACCCACAAATACCTCTTTTATCCCCAAAATAGGACAGTTTCTTCCAGACATGCCACATTTCTCCCAAATATATCACATCTTCTCCAAGAAATACCAGGTTTCCCCCTTCAAATAGGACCTTTTCACCCACAAATACCTCTTTTATCCCCAAAAGAGGACAGTTTCTTCCTGACATGCCACATTTCTCCCAAACATATCACATCTTCTCCAAGAAATACTACGTTTCCCCCTTCAAATAGGACCTTTTCACCCACAAATACCTCTTTTATCCCTCAAATTGGACAGTATCTTCCTGACATGCCACATTTCTCCCAAATATATCACATCATCTCCAAGAAATACCAGGATTCCTCCTGAAATAGGAACTTTTCTCCCACAAATACCACCCTTCCCCCCCCAAATAGGACATTTTCTTCCAGACATGCCACATTTCTCCCAAATATATCACATCTTCTCCAAGAAATACCACGTTTCACCCTTCAAATAGGACCTTTTCACCCACAAATACCTCTTTTATCCCCAAAAGAGGACAGTTTCTTCCAGACATGCCAGATTTCTCCCAAATATATCACATCTTCTCCAAGAAATACCACATTTCCCCCTTCAAATAGGACCTTCTCACCCACAATTACCTCCTTTATCCCCAAAATAGGACAGTTTCTTCCAGACATGCCACATTTCTCCCAAATAGATCACATCTTCTCCAAGAAATACCAGGGTTCCCCCTTCAAATAGGACCTTTTCAACCACTAATACCTCTTTTATCCCAAAAAGAGGACAGTTTCTGCCGGAAACGCCAGATTTCTTCCAAATATATCACATCTTCTCCAAGAAATGCCAGGATTCCTCCTGAAATAGGACCTTCTCACCCAGAACTACCAGCCTTCTCCCCCCAAATTGGACATTTTCTTCCAGACATGCCACATTTCTCCCAAATATATCACCTCTTCTCCAAGAAATACCAGCTTTCCCCCTTCAAATAGGACCTTTTCACCCACAAATACCTCTTTTATCCCCAAAAGAATACAGTTTATTCCAGAAATGCCACATTTCTCCCAAATATATCACATCTTCTCCAAGAAATACCAGAGTTCCCCCTTCAAATAGGACCATATCACCCACAAATACCTCTTTTATCCCCAGAAGAGGACAGTTTCTTCCAGAAATGCCACATTTCTCCCAAATATATCACATCTTCTCCAAGAAATACCAGCTTTCCCCCCTTCAAATAGGACCTTTTCACCCACAAATACCTCTTTTATCCCCAAAATAGGACAGTTTCTTCCAGAAATGCCACATTTCTCCCAAACATATCACATCTTCTCCAAGAAATACCACGTTTCCCCCTTCAAATAGGACCTTTTCACCAACAAATACCTGTTTTATCCCCAAAAGAGGACAGTTTCTTCCAGAAATGCCACATTTCTCCCAAATATACCACATCTTCTCCAAGAAATACCAGCTTTCCCCCTTCAAATAGGACCTTTTCACCCAAAAGTACCTGTTTTATCCCCAAAAGAGGACATTTTCTTCCAGAAATGCCACATTTCTCCCAATCATATCACATCTTCTCCAAGAAATACCAGGTTTCCCCCTTCAAATAAGACCTTTTCACCCACAAATACCTCTTTTATCCCCAAAATAGGACCGTTTCTGCCAGAAAGGCCACATTTCTCCCAAATATATCACATCTTCTCCAAGAAATGCCACGTTTCCCCCTTCAAATACGACCTTTTCAACCACAAATACCTCTTTTATCCCCAAAACAGGACAGTTTCTTCCTGACATGCCACATATCTCCCAAATATATCACATCTTCTCATAGAATTACCAGCTTTCCCCCTTAAAATAGGACCTTTTCACCCACAAATACCTCTTTTATCCCCAAAAGAGGACAGTTTCTCCCATAAATGCCACATTTCTCCCGAACATATCACATCTTCTCCAA